>JAODAL010039800.1:0-37621 GCA_025379985.1 Phyllomedusa bahiana
CTTAAAAAAGTTCCATTTGCTCTTATCAGCACAAAGAGGGTCAAAACTGAAAGGGGGACCCCAGTGTAAAAGTAACACGGGATCCACCAGTACAAGGGGAGTAGTCCAGTTCCCCTTTCACTCTTGCACATTGTTTTATTCCCAGGTCACAGAGCATGACTAGAAAACTCTCCTATAAAAATTTGAATGGGACTGACTGAGTCAGTCTTAATTTCTCCTATGTGCATAAAGTTTACTGTAAAGCATCTCTCTGACTGCTGTTAAAGCAGAGCAAACAAGGCCTAGTGGCCAAAGTGAAAACTGCAAGACTTAAGAATTGTTAAAAAAAATAATGAAAGTGATATTACAAATTTAAAAAAAACAACCAAAAATGCCTAAAAAATGTGTTTAACATAAAAATGGGACTTAAACAATGACTCATTTTTTGATGACACATTCCCTTTAATTCTGACACAGGATTTACTAGTAACTATTAAGTGCTATCTATGGAAATACATATTTTAGCAAACTCTAGGTCTATGGAGTTGACATTAGTAGGGAGGAACTATAGAGCTGACAAAAAGTCACTTGGTACACTACCATTCAAAAGTTTGGGATCACCCAGATAATTTTGTATTTTCCCTGAAAACTCACACTTTTATTTATCAAATGAGTTGCAAAATGAATAGAAATCTAGTCCAGACATTGACAAGGTTAGAAATAATGATTTTTATTTGAAATAATAATTTTCTACTTCAAACTTTGCTTTCGTCCAAGAATGCTCCCTTTGTAGCAATTCCATCATTGCAGACCTTTGGCATTCTAGCTGTTAATTTGCTGAGGTAATCTGGAGAGATTTTACCCCATGCTTCCAGAAGCTCCTCCCATAAATTGGATTGGCTTGATGGGCACTTTTGACTTTTGACCATACGGTCAAGCTGCTCCCACAACAGCTCAATGGGGCTGAGATCTGGTGACTGCGCTGACCACTACATTACAGATAGAATACCAGCTGCCTGCTACTTCCCTGAATAGTTCTTGCATAATTTGGAGGTGTGCTTTGGGTCTTTGTCCTGTTGCAGGATGAAATTGGCTCCAATCAAGCGCTGCCCCACAGGGTATGGCATGGCGTTGCAAAATGGAGTGATAGCATTCCTTATTAAAAATCCCTTTTACCTTGTCCCAAATCTCCCACTTTACCACACCAAAGAAACCCAGACCATCACATTACTTCCACCATGCCTTGACAGATGGTGTCGGGCACTCTTCCAGCATCTTTTCATTTTGTTCTGCGTCCCACAAATGTTCTTCTGTGTGATCCAACACCTCAACTTCGATTCGTCTGTCCATAACACTTTTTTCCAATCTTCCTCTGTCCAATGTCTGTGTTCTTTAGCCCATATTAATCTTTTCCTTTTATTAGCCAGTCTCAGATATGACTTTTTCTTTGCCACACTGCCCTGAAGGCCAGCATCCCAGAGTCGCCTCTTCTCTGTAGATGTTGACATGTTTTGTGGGTACTATATAATGAAGCTGCCAGTTGAGGACCTGTGAGGCGTCAATTTCTCAAACTAGAAACTTTACTGTACTTGTCTTGTTGCTCAGTTGTGCAGCAGGTCCTCCCTCTTCTTTTTCTACTCTGGTTAGAGCCTGTTTGTGCTCTCCTCTGAAGGTAGTAGTACACACTGTTGTAGGAAATCTTCAGTTTTTTGGCAATTTCTCGCATGGAATAGCCTTCATCTCAGAACAAGCATAGACTGTCGAGTTTCACATGAAAGTTCTCTTTTTCTGGCCATTTTGCGAGTTTAATCGAACCAACAAATGTAATTATCCAGTTTCTCAACTAGCTCAAAGGAAGGTCAGTTTTATAGCTTCTCTAATCAGCAAAACTGTTTCCAGCTGTGCCAACATACTTGCACAAAGGTTTTCAAGGGTGTTCAAAATATCCAATAGCTTTCTTAAACAGTTAGCAAACACAATGTACCATTAGAACACTGGAGTAATGGTTGTTGGAAATGGGTCTCTATACACCTATGTAGATGTTGCATTAACAACCAGACGTTTGCAGCTAGAATAGTCATTTACCACATTAACAATGTGTAGAGTGTATTTCTGATTCATTTAATGTTAGCTTCATTGAAAAAAACTGCTTTTCTTTCAAAAATAAGGAAATTTCTAAGTGACCGCAAACTTTTGAACGGTAGTGTATCTGTGTATGTCAGCATTCATCTTTCCATTATTGTCTTATCATAAATATGAATGCTTTTTTTTCTTCAAGACTAGAAATGAAGCGTTAACACCCCCATAATTAATATCCCAATAAATGACCATTTGGCTGTTAAGAGCTAATCTAGTGCCTACATTTATCTGAACTGGCTTTCAGGCATTGGAGACAGTATTGATCCCTGGTAGAGCAGCTATCCCTGGAGCACGTGCATTTTGTATAGAAAGGGGTTTAGTGTGTCACTCGACAGGACTAAAAAGTGGTAAAAAAGTAAAAACATAAAATAACCTTATATATAGCTTGCTATTCTCAGGCTTATTCTCTCGCCAGTAGGAAGAACAATTGGAATCTGGATCTGTGTCCATCTTCTAAATATTTGTATGACTGAAATTAATGATTCTAGTAATCCAGGACTCCGGCCAAGTGTCTGGATCATACAGAATGCTGATAATGTGCTTGTCAATGGGTAAAATGCCTAATACATGCAAATCTCGGCCTTCCTTCACTACAGGTATGAGTTTTGTATGTCTGATTTACTCTCTAGGAGACTAATGGCTAACTGGAACATATTCGAGAAGGGAAAATAAAACCACAATGAAAATAGATAATTGGAAACCCAGTTTTTCTTTCCACAGACGTGGTTTGCAAAATTTAAGTTAATGTTTAAACGCAGGGGTGGAATAATTTCCTTTTTTTGTTGCTTCTGCATAAACTTAAGTTTTTGTGCCCCCGGGCGTTTGCTTTAAATTTAGCATCTTCATGCATATTAAATTAGGTGGTCACCACTGCTAGTCACATGCAGTACTAAGCACTGAAAAGGTTTAGGTTAATACAGGGTTACCATTTGTAAGGGATGACTACAGGCTCAGTCTGGCCCACAGGGGAATAGGAGAAACCTCTGGAGGGCCCCTAAGCTTTTGGGAGCCCGGAGTTGTTTTTCAAATGCAATTCACCTAGAAGAGGCAAAAAAACAGAGAAAGGGGAGGCAAAAAGAAGTGCAGGGTTGGGGGCTGTCATTTTTTACAGTAATTAGGGGGATCCCCTAAATAAAAAACCACCGTTTAGGCCCAAAAAACGGCTCAACTTGTGGGCCTTTTTAATCAACTCCACCTGTGGGCCCTAAGCACCCCAGTCTAACCCTCAATAACTGTGTTAATACTATACTCATTACTGTAAAAGTTTGACTGGACTGCATTTCTTTACTTCAATGATGAGTGATTAAGTACAACACAATGATGTTGCTGTCAGGCAGGAGCTATTAGGGGTGCCAGAGGCACATACTCCTGTTTTAAGGGTTTTACATAGTAACATAGTAAATAAGGCTGGAAAAAGACCCAGGTCTACCAAGCCTAACCTCTGGTGTTGATCCAGAGGAAGGCAAAAACCCCTATGAGGTGGATGCCAATTGTCCCATACTAGAGGAAAAATTCCTTCTCAACTTCAAATATAGCAATCACAAGAATCCTTGGATTAACGTCCTGTTTCCAGAATTTATTAACCATAATCTGTAATATTATATTTTTCAAGAATGGCATCTGAATCCTTCTTGAACTTATTCAATGAATCCACCATTGCAACTTTGTGTGTGAGTCCCATAGTCTCACTGCTCTACAGTAAAGTATCTTCATCTGTGATGATGGTGAAATCTTCTCTCCTCTAAATGTAGGCGATGTCCCTTTGTCGTTATTACAGGCTTAGGTTTAAAAAGATCAGGCAAGAGATCTGTATACTGTCCTTTCACATATCTGTACATGGTAATTAAATTGTCCCTAAGCCGTCGTTTTTCCAAGCTAAATAACCCCAAGTTTGATAGCCTGTCATAGTACTGCAAACTTTCCATTCCCTTAACTAACTTGGTTGCCCTCCTCTGCACCCACTCTAGTTCAACTGTGTCCTTCTTGTACAGTGGTGCCCAAAACTATTCTATATGTGGGCTGATTTGTATAAAGGCAAAATTACATTTCTGTCTTGAACATTTATGCCTATTTAATGCAACCCATGATGATATTTGCCTTGGCAGCAGCGGCCTGACATTGGTCACTGAATTTAGATTACGGTCTTCTAATATCCCCGGGTCTTTTTCAGCCATAGTTTTACCCAGTATGATACTATTTATTACATTATAGTACTTTTTGTCTCCTCGGCCCAAGTGCATGACCTTACATTTATTGACATTACACTTCATTTGCCATTTCGCCGCCGAAGCCTCCAATTTCCCCAAATCCCTCTTTAATATTCTAGTTTCCTCTGTGTTGATACCTTACAGAGCTTTGGATCAAAGCAAATATTGTAATTCTAGTCTGTAAGCCTTCTACAAGGTCATTAATAAATGTATTTACAAAAGGAGAAGCCAATATTGGCTCCTATGGTACCTCACTAGCAACTATGACCCCAATCAGAGTATGATCCATTTACAACCAACCCGTTTCCTATCACAAAGCCACTTGTGAACCCATTTAAATATATTTTCCCCCAAGTCTTTCGTTGTCCAGTTTTGTATCAACTTTTTATGTGGCACACTATCAAATGCCTTTGAGAAATCCAAACAACAGCCTTACCCAAATCTAGTCTGGAGTTTACCTCCTCATAGAAGCTGATCAGATTAGTTTGACCGCACTAATCTGAGATATAAAGAATATAGGGTTAGCAAACGGCCCAGTAGGTTACCAGAAGATCTTCTGGTTGGCCCAAGCTGTGAAAGAATAATGTACACTTAATATTTCAGGGTCCTAAAGGTTTAGCACAGGGGTGTCAAACTGAAATACACAGTGGGCCAAAACTGAAAACATAAACAAAGTTGTTGGTCAACCTTGTGTTCTACCTGTGAGCTTCTCTCATCAGTTATCCCGCTGTCTGAGTTGTTGCTCCTACCACCTGGTCCATTCACTGCTCTATGTTGAGGGTAGGGCCTGAATGAAAGCAGTGTAATGACAGCTCTTGGCTTCTTCCTCTTCTTTGCTGTTCACTGCCTGGCCATTACACGCGGGCCAGAGGTGGCCCACAGACCTGAGTTTAACACCTCTGGTCTAGCAGAAGACATCCACATTTAGAGCTGACATTAGAAACTGAAACCAGACAAATATCCTATAAACTCTGTGATTGAGCCTTCAGAATAATTTAGAGGAGCTTCAGTCCGACACCGAGTGCTAGTCACATGGCTGGTGGTAGCAGACTTTTTGGGAGGATATTTGTCATTACTGTACAACACTGTACAAGAGTGGTAGAAAAATAAGCCAGCTTGTCGGAAGGCACCTTATATAACTGCATTAGAGTCCATTATGGCAATGGATCTATGGTGACAGCCAAACAGAAAAGCTAACAAAAAAAGCATAGATGTGGATGTTCAATTGAAAAGGTTTCAACTTACAAGACCAAGCATCACAACGAATAGCAATTTGCAAATGCCCTACTCGGTGCTATGTCACCCCGGACCTTAACATAATCTTCAAGCGTTAGAAAAACTGGTTTTTATTACCAAAGGGCCCGGGATCCATGAGAACAATAGAAGGCATAACTGACATTTCAACCCTTAGGTATAACTTGTGGTGAGTGTCACAGCTGGGATTGTAAGAAAACAGGTGAAAAACAGTTTTTATTAACAGTAAACTACTGGGCTGTTGTACAAGGGCGGGGAAAACTTTAAAATTTGCAGGGGGGGTTTTCTTTTCTTGATGTTTTTATATTGAAAAAAAATTAAATAAAAGAAGATAGTGGCTTAATATTTGCGTTACAGGGAAATCCGTTTTCCAATTTAAATTTTGAGAATATTTCCCTTTTAATTTGTGGTATAAATTTATATGGCTTTTTTTTCCTGTTCCTTTATCCTTCTAAAAATGAAATTAGCGTCCCTGCATGCATTCCTAAGCCTGTGGGACTGCAAAAAAGCAGAGGGAGAAGGGGGAAGGGGGGGAAAGAGCGCAAAGAAAAGGTTGAGAACCCATAAGCCTAGCCATAGGTTATCTTCACATAAGCGATATGTGTTTTTCCACAGGGGATTTGTTTGTAGAAAATTGCTTTGTTTTCAGTACAGCAAAGTGAATGGGTGTTTGAAAAATCTTTTTCACCTTTAAAAAAAAATCCGCTTGAAGTCTGCACATAAATTGACCACTGGTACAGGTTTTAAATATCAATTTATGTTGCATAAGGTTATTTTCACATAAGGTGGAATGGGTTTTTAAAGGTTTTTTAGCAAATGTAAAGGGTAAATACCCCTAAAACGAATTGAAAAAAATTTTTCCAGTGAAAACCCTGCAAAAGGTCAGAAAATTTTGGAGAAGATTGGATAGAGGTTTTTACGCAGTCCCTGAAGGTCTTTTGACCTGCAGGGATGTTCAAGGTATATGGAACTTCATATTTCCGGGTCTCATAACCCCTTTGTTCAAATGAAAATAAAAAAATTTTTAAGCTTTTTACAATTGAAAAATTTTGAAAGAAACATTCCCAAAAAATTTGACAAAATTGCTGGTACCCTTCTGTAAAAGAAAAAGAAAAACACAATGGTCACTGAAATAATTGAAAATTGAAAAGAAATAATACATTTAAATTAAGAAAATCAATAAGAAAATCAACAATTTTGTTTTGTGGTTTCAATGAAAAATTAAAAAAAAAAAAGTGGCACTCCAGAAAGATTGAAAAATGTTTGATGATAGGGACTGTTTTAAAATAAGGTGTGCGTATTGCATCCAGGTATCTTCAAAAAGAAATCAGAAGTTGCCTATTTAAATGAGGAAAAGTAGTCACTGTGGTAGTTGGTATCATGGTATGTGCCTCATTGGACATGGACCAAAGGAAGCTGAGGAGAGAGTTGTCTCAGGAAATTAGAGAGAAAATTATAGACAAACATGTTAAAGGTAAAACATAAGACCATCGCAAACGCTTGAGTTTCCCTTACTCGTTTTCAGATTATTCAGTGATTGTTGCTATCCTCCCTTGACGTGGCCGCAAGAGAAAAATTAATGGTAAACTGAAGAATAGATAATACAAATGGTAACCATAGAGCCCAGAATGACTTCCAAAGAGATTACAGGTGAAGGTATGTAAGTGTCAGATTGTACCATCTTTCGCTGTCTTTGCCAAAGTGGACAACCAAGTAGGAAACCGCTGTTGAAGCAAATCATTAAAAAGACTTTAATTTGCCAAAATGCATATTGACAAGCCACAAAGTTTCTGGGATATGTCCTTTGGACAAATGAGATGAAACTGGGGCTGTCAAGTCACATTAGCTCTATACTCACTAATGCAAAAATAAAGCATACAAAAAAAAGAGCATGGTACTTACTGTGAAACAAGGAGGAGCTTTGGTTATGTTTTGGAGCTGCTTTGCTGGCTTAGGGTGTCTTGAATCTGCATAGGATACAATTAAATCTCAATTCTATCAAGCATTCTGGAGGAAAGTTTCCTGTCCAGTGTCAGAAAAATTTGGTCTGTCGCAGGTCATGGAAGGAACTATATATTTTAGGGAAAAAAAACAAAACATCCAAATCTGCTGATTTTGGAAAGACATTCTGTTAATAGAAAGAGAGAAAAATTTAACATGTTGAATTTTAATGCCCAACCAAACTTGTTCTGCATAAAGATAAGCTGCCACCGGATGAGTCTGGAAGCTGCTAGCTCATCTCTCCTTATTGACAACACATGCAGTCTCAGCTGAATTGAGCATGTATATGGGAGCATTGTTAGGAATGGCTATCTGCAAACAAGACCTTGGCTGACAGCTATCAAAGGCATATGGGCACTGCAAGGTGCAGAAAAGTCTGGAATGATATAACTACTTCCATACCAAACTCTAAGATACACTCTAAGCATAGAATAACAACTGTGCATTGACTACTAAGAGAAGGGCTGTGCTGGGGATGAATTCTGTAGTGACTGATAAGGGTGTGCCCGGGGGTAGATTGGGGTACATATATAGAGATCTACGTATATATTACTTCACTGTGTGTAAACACAAATGAATAAAACAAATAATCTAATTCACCCCTCCTCCCCCCACTGTTGTCCCTGAGGTTATTACTTCACAACTGATTTTTAAATGAAACAAAATTAAAGGTGTAAGTGGGCTCTTTTACTTTACCTTTGTCAACAGATAAAAATATTACCCCAATTTTAAAGAAGTTGGGATGCTGTGTAAAGAAAACAATAGTGCAATGAATTGAAAATCTCTCATAACTACATTTTATTCACAACAGAACATAAAACACATCAGATGTTGAAAGTTAGACATTTTCATTTTCTCTGTAAAAAATTAATTAATTAAAAAATTGATGGCAGCAACACATCTCAAAAAAATTAAGACATGGTTAACAAAAGCCTAAAAAGTAAGTGATACTAATGGAAAATAGCTGGACGGTCAATTTTTAAATGAAGTTATATGACTGTGTATAAAAAGAGCATGCTAGAGAAGCAGAGTCTCTCAAATACAAAGATGGTCTGAAGTTCACAAAACCAAAGACTTTGAATATTGTACCTTCTGCAGTACTTACTGTCATCAAAAGATTTAGAGACTCTGCAGAAACACATGTGAACAATGGACTAGGCTGATAATCCAGTAACTGACAGAATGGTGGAGAAGTTTAGGAATTTGTTTTTTTTTAACCTACACTGACCCTTATAAGTTCAAAATTATTTCCCCAGCAACCCTTTTGAAGGCATGAACTTCTCTAACGATAAACAATATTCTAGATCAAGTTGTTTCCAACTGTCTATAAGACAAATCTACTGATCACTTATGCAGGATGGAGGCTTCTATCGGAACATTTTTAAAAATTTTCATGATAAATTTTCAGTCAGCAAGTTGCAGTATCATCCTACAAATGACTTCATTATCACCAAAGTTATTTTCTATTGATGGAATGAGAAGTGTCCAAAATTTCTATGAACATTTACTGTTAATGAAATGAATGGTTGCCAGCTCCATTGGTCTTTTATCTGGCATGCAATCCTATACCTACACAGTTGAGTTACATTAAAGGGGTTGTCTCACTACATTGATTCATCTCACCTCAGTCCTGTTTTCTTGGTTTCACTTTGAATTCAGGGGCGTGTTTACTGGCTTCCACTAGGCTGCAGTAGAAGCCAGGTCTGTAGTTATAGCAACCAGTGCTGGCAGCCTATCAGGATAGATCAAACAGGTCTGTAGCTATAGCGACCTGAGGAGCTGATACAGCCCATACAAGAGAGAATATCTCAGAATAGGTAGGATACTGTTAATCGACATATATTGCAAAGTGACTTGTTTTTGCAAGATCTTTAACATAAAAATCAATTCTTGTAGTGAGGCAACCCCTTTAATTTAACTACTTCCTACGTTAGTTGTCAGCAGCACATAGTGCATGAAAGAAGTCACGTGTTGTGAGCTGATTTGGTGGGTATATAAAGGTGTGTGATAGACTACCTGCATAGATATCCATCATTACTGTCATGGGTTAAAGGAATGATTTATCATAGTTACAATAAGGGGTAATTATTGGTTTTAAGACAAAGAGCACCAGTCTGTGACCTGTTGACATAATTCTGTGATGAAAGTGTATCGGGAGTGAACAAACGAGAGAATGGTGCATAAGCAACGTGGAAACTGTGGAGCACCACCTACCACTGATGGTGGCAGGTTAATGTTGGAAAATCACAGAAAAATGGGACATTATTTACTTTAAATCACAGACACAAAGCCATACCTATAGCTCCATGGCTGAACAAAAAAAATCCCAGTAGGAGGCAACATTAAGCTCCAGTGCTACATGGCATAAATTGCATAGGTGCAGCTCACAGATGAACAGTTGCTCACACACCCATCCTTTATGGGGGCAACTGCATAGTAAAAAACTGCACATTGGACAATTACCAGTTCACACTAGTATGCAGAAAAGCCACAGTACCATACAGGGCTTAAATGCAACGTTGACTATGAAGTTGTGTTTCAGTGAACCCTACTGGATATGGGGCTCTGAAGATACACCTTTACTAATGAAGTAGCATTGGTAGAAAAGGCTTTACATTTCATGGGAGTTTCAAATTTGGTCTCTGCTAATTATAAAAAGGTTGCCTTGTCTGATAAGTCACATTTTCTGAATTTATCAGAAAGATGGACATTAGCATACCAGGCCAGAAACATCAGAAAACAAATACCCTACAGCTATTGCTAGAAGAACGCAAGCTTTTGGTGGTAGTGTCATTTTTTTAGCATTCTCTGGGCTCACTCATCTATGTGGAAAGCACTCTCAACTGATTTGGGTCCTTGCAGATCATATACACCCAAACATGCTGGTGTTCTTCCCTGGAGAAGATTGGTTCTTCCAGCAAGAAAAAGCAACATGTCACATCACTAAAAAAATGTCTAACATTGGTTGAAAGAGCATGACCAAAAATTCCCAGTACTATTCTTGCCCCTAATTCTCCACCCATTTGAGCATCTGTGGAACCACCTTGATTGTTGGGTTCACTCTATAGATCCACCCCCATGCACCCTCCAGCAATTGTGGGATGCTTGCAGACAGCATGGCCCCAGACACCTGTGACAACCTTCTGGAACCTATAGAATTGTTTCCAGCCTGTCTAGCCACCGTCTGTGCAGGATATTAGATGGTGGTCATAACAATGTGACTCAACTGTGTATAGCTAAATGAGGAAATGTGGTTGTTTCTTTATAGGTTGGTTTAGAATGTCAACAGACAACACTCAGCATCATTTCCTTGGCCAATGAAGATTGACAGTAACTGAATATCACATTTGTTCAATCATCAACATTCTATGATAACTTCTCTTATAGGGAATTTATCGCCAATTTTTTTCACTAATTAACAAAATACTGTTACATATTATTTTCTTCTTAGCCATTTTTATTTTCTGATTGTACATTGTTTTATTTTTGGTGTCTGTATATGATTAAGGGGGCAGCCATCTTGCCTGAGTTGTTTTTAACAGCATTTAGAGAGATGTTTTAACGCAGCTTCGTAGCAGCTATAAACAGGAGTAGGCCCATTGACTTTTAGAGGAGAGTTTCTAGGCATGAGCTGTGACTTGGGAAGAAGTGTAAGGCTGTATAGAGGGGGAGCTGCGTCTATCTCCTATTGTGAGTGGTGGATCCTGTGATATATATACGCATTGGTGTCACCTTTCAGCATAATCCTGTCTGTACTGATAGTGAGGAAATTGCTGAAAAGTTTTAAGTGTTGGATTATTAATAGTGAAAACTGCAGGATTTCAGGATTTAACAAAAATCACAATCATGTCTGACATTCTCTTTAAGCAGCACCACCTTGTTTTCTATTGTTTCACTGGGTCCATGCTGGTATTCATTTTACTTTTTCCGTACGTAAATCTCATTTCATTCAAGCAACTTCTTACATTTTTCACATTGACTCCCTTAACCATCCTTTCTCCATTTCTTTTACTGTGCACTTTCTGTTTTCATGGCATATTGCTTTGAGTTTTTATTCTGACATTTTGAGGTCTTTCTTGCTTTACCTATATGTTTTCCTTTTATAACCTTTATGACCAATATGTACTGTATGCACAGCTTACTAGGAACAACCAACATCTTTTGCCTGACCCAGGTTTCTACCTTGACAAAGTTTCATAACCCATCCTTTCCATTGACACTGTCTTATTAGGACCATGTTTTCTTTCAATTAGAGAAGTCCAGTAGCTCAGAAACATATACATGAATTCCTGTTTAACTGCATTTGCGACTTGTTTTAGAAATACAAATATAAGGTGGTTCCCTGATTCAATTTTTGCTTCACCATTGAGTGATTCCATTTTTATTTATTTATTGGATATTGCAAAATTTGTAATTCTATAAAATAATTTACTTTTGTTTGTTTGAGGTCGGTTTTTATGAAGCCTGAATGCTCAGCCATTAAGTGGAGATTGTTTTGTGTAATATCTGTGATTCATCTTGTGTTTTGCTCTGAAGTCAAAAAAGTCAGGTGAACATTTTTTAGTGTGGTGATTCCATAACTTTTGATAGAGGTTTTAGAAAGGAGGAGATAAAGGCTGTGTTCTCCATTACAGAAGTGTTACAAGCTAAGCTAACATCTTTGGAATCTCTACAAATTGAACTCCTAGCCAGAGTCAGCAGGCTTGAACAGTCCTTTTACAAAGATTATTCGATCTCACTGTTTTTTATTAGACTAGAGAAACCTCAACAGACTGTGACCATTCTATTTATTCAGCATCTTGATGGGCCCCTCTGCTGGCCAGAGTACGGCTCATTGTAGCCCAATTTATAGCTAATGTTTTTACACAGTGTGGGATAAGGTACACTCTGACGGCCTTAAAACACAGGAAATGCTTAAAAATCAGCTCATAGTTGGAGGGAATATGTTATAGTCCTGGGGCATGAAGATATTTTGGTCCCTTTGTAAATGTGGAAACTGACGAAAGTCTGAGCTGAAATATCTGTTGAGGTATTTTTTCTTTATTTGCTTCTATCATTGAATAATATTTCCTTAAATACAGTATATTTTGTTTGCTCTGATATTATATTATTACTTTTGAAGTTCATCTTTTCCAGTTCCAGTTGAGGACTTGATCCAGTGAACTTTTGCCCCACGTATGGATTTCTTCTGCTTTGAGTGGCAAAATAAATTTGTTCGGTCCTTAGGATATACCACCTTTGCTGATCAATTATTTTGTCTGTTACCTGCTCTTTTAGGGCCACATGTATGAAACGGTTTTGGTCTAAAACTCACTTTTTCCCCATAGAAACCTATGGGGAAAAAAGTGAGTTTTTGACCAAAACTGTTTCATACATGTGGCCCTTAGTATCTGCGGTTTTTCTAATTTCTTTTCTCCCCTTCCCCTTTTCTCTCCCACCTCTTTTCATGGCTGTGGAAAAAGTGATAATAATATCTTATAAAATTAATTGATTAAATGTCCCTGCTCTTAGGCTAGATCTACACAGCATCGGAAAAAAAAAGTCGGAAAGTTGACCTTTTTTTTTTCGATGCACGACCGCAGTTGGTTCTCATTTTTTTTTATGTTGACCCATACAATCAATTATATGGGAAACCAGTGACAAAACTCAGAAAGCTGGCGTATTGAGCAATAAGTTCCTAAATCCGCCGGCGCCAGAAAAACGAGCAGAAATTTTTTTTACCTGTGTAGACTACAGGTCTTTTTTTCTCTTAAAGTCTATGGGCAGGCTGAACGTATTTTAAGTGGTTTTAGAATCCTAAAAGCACCGAAAATACGACAGTTTTTGTATGCTTTGTAGACATAACTTTAGGGTCCAAACTGTATTCTTGCAGGAGATTTGTTTGCTAAAACACAATTTAGCCAATCATACGTTGCAGTTCATTTAATACAGTGAAGCTCCCAACTTCAAAACTTAACGGGAATCTGGCGACAATTTTTTTTTTTTCACTGATTAAACCCTTACCGACATTGGACGTATGGATACGCCCTGATGCCGGTAAGGGGCTTTGTAGCGGGATCACAGTGCCGCCGGGTGTTAGCAGCTAATTCCAGCTAACACCCAGCGGTTACAGTGTGGGAGGGCGCCGCCACCATCCCGCACTGTTAAACCCCTTAGACACGGCCGTCTTGAGACGCGCACCATTTCTCACTCCAATTGGGACATCAGTGGCGAGATCGCTGTGTCCTGCCTGGTTAACATGGCAGCTGGAAGCATTGTGAAGGCTTCCATCGCTGCCATGTTTTCCATATTTGTACACCCTAATGCATTGTCTATACAACACACAAGGAAAAAGGTTGATGCAGCGAAACTGGGCTTGAATCCGTTAAAATATCCAACATTTATTAGCTTTTGTAGGTAAAAATCATTGGAGATCCAAACGATGGACTTCCCCCAACAAAAACAACAGCCAAAGGCGAACGCGTTTCGGGCGTTACAATGCCCTTACTCATAACATCAAACATACATAAAAACATCCTTTATATACATTTTACAAAGAAATGCTAATTGATCTTACCTGTGCCTCGCCTCACCGGCACGCTATGGGGCTTCCGGTAATCGGCATACATTCCGGATATGCATCACGGACATGCGCAGTGGATAGTGTGCCACCAAGTTGGTTATGTGCAATACGTCACCGAACTACATCACGGACATGCGCAGTGAATACACGACCGGTGCAAGCCAACAATCACAATACAGGTAAAAGTGACATACAATGCTCTATTAATTGGCTACTATTTAGGCTAGACTGCTACAAAGAATGTGTCTAAGGCATGCCGGGGAAGCAAGGCACAGTACATAAATACAACTAGGCTGTGATTAATAATAGAATTAATAATGGAACATAATTTCCCTTTTATGGTTTAACCCCCTAGGTTGGGTGGTGTTTAGTGTCAGAATCCAAAAGGCTTCTTTGTCATGTAGCAATTTCTCTAAATCTCCACCTCTAATAGGTTTACTGATTCTATCAATGCCCATGACTTTTAAGCCCTCAGAATTGTTGTCATGTACATCCCTAAAGTGTTGTGATAGGCTTGATCTTTTTCTTACTGCTGTACTGGTTATATCGTTAAGATGTTCTAAAAATCTTATTTTCAATTTGCGAGTCGTGCTTCCAACGTAATATAGATTGCATATAGTACACATGGCTAGATAGATGACCAAATGAGAATTACAGTTAATAAACTGTTTGATTGTATAATGTCTTGTGTTCTCGCTATTGCAAAATTCTTTTGTCTTGATAGCAAAACTACATGTTCTGCAATGTCTGGAACCACATTTAAAAAAGCCTTTACTATCTAGCCAAGTATGTCCTAAATTATCTCGAGGGATGCAACTCGGAGATAACAGACTCCCCAATGTTTTGGGTCTTCTGGTAACAACCCTGTATCCTCTCTCCAATATAGACTGCAGGACAGGATCTTGATTCAAGACTGCTAGGTTCTTCTGAAAAATTTGTTTAATCTCAGGAACTTGGTGCGTAGAGTCAACTACTAGAGTTAATTTAGCTGTTTCATTTATTTTGGGCTTAGAAGTATATAGAAGATCTACCCGTTCTCGTTTTTGTATTTTCTTGGTCGCTCTGTTTAGGGTCCATTTAGGATACCCTCTGTTTTTCAATCTATTGCAAACTCTCTGTTCCTCCAATTTGTAATCTGATTCCAAATTACAATTTCGCTTGGCCCTATGTAATTCCCCTATGGGTACTGACAGACGGGTGTTCTTATCGTGGAAGGCTCCTATAATGCAATGTGGTGTTGCCTGATGTTGGCTTCCTATACGTTTTACTTATAATTTTGTGTCCCGGTGTACCCCAGAGAGTGAGATCCAGAAAGTTGGTTTTACATTTTTCTGTCGTTCCAGTGAATTTTAGATTCAAGGGGTTATTGTTTAGATAATCAAAGAAATCCGGCATGGCAGGCACATTGCCCCCCAGATGAATAGGAGGTCATCGATGTACCTGCCGTACCAGAAGATGTCCTCCCGAAATGGATTGCTTTCAGTGTAAATGTAAATTATTTCCCACCATGCTACAGTCAGGTTAGCCAATGAGGGTGAAAATTTCGCCCCCATAAACACCCCTTTTAATTAGAGAAAAATGTCATCATTGAACTTAAAGAAGTTGTGGGTCATAAGGAACTCAACTACACTGATCACAAAATCCCTAAATTCCTGTGAGTATGTGCTATGGTTCTGTAGGTGAAAATCCAGCGCCCTTGTTGCAACTGCATGTGGAATACTTGTGTATAATGATTCTGCGTCACATCCTATCCACATCATGTTACTCTCCCATGTGATGTTATCCATGTTGACTAGGACATCTTTTGTGTCCTGTAAATAGCCAGGGGTGATTTTTACCAATGGCTGTAGTATAGAGTCCACCCATTGGCCTAGTTTCTCAAACAAAGATCCCATGCCCGAAACTATTGGGCGCATGGGAGGTTTGTTAATATCTTTGTGTATTTTGGGTAGGCCGTACACCACAGGCATTATTGGCTGTTCTACAGAAATAAACTCCACCTCCTTTTGAGAGAAGATTTTTAAAGCTAATCCTTCTTGTAATATAGTTGCCATTTCTGATTTATATTTGTTTGTTGGGTCCCTGGATAACTTTTGGTAAGTTGATGTGTCTGACAAAAGCTGGGACATTGCCCCAAGATAATCACTTTTCTCCATCACTACAATTGTCCCGCCTTTATCGGCCATTTTTACAATTAGATTGTCATTATTACGTAGCTGATCCAGAGCGATACTTTGTTTTTTTGTTAGATTTATATATTTTTGTCTTGAGTGAGATTCTTCCAGTAATGCCCTAAGATCCCTTTCAATAGCTTGTTGGAAGTAGTCCAGGACTTTGCAGGCATAATATATTAGCTGTTCCTTAAAGAGAAGATTACTAAACTCATTTTTATGATGTTGATTTTCTTCCTCGGGGGCTCTGATAGATGAAGCATTGTCCAGCTCGTTCCCATCCTGCCAAAAGTGTCGTTTTAAGGTGAGTAACCTAATGAACCTATTGATGTCCTTTAGTGTAGAAAAGAGGTTAAAATCCTGTTCCAGACCATAACTTAAACCCAACTTTAACAGGCTCTCCTGATGTTGATCCAATATAGTTGTTGATAAATTCAAAATATCTATTTCTTCCTGCTGTGGATTTGGTCCAGAAATAATTGTCGAGTCTTCATGCGTGCGTCTGGTTCATCGTTTTTTGAGGATTTTCCTTTGTTGGATTTTTTCTGTTGTCTGTAGTAGGAGGGACCGGGCTCCTGTTCGGCTGAGTCTGATGATTCGTCTATTGACTCCCCTGTGCTTTCCATTGAGTCTTATTCCGGTCCAAAACTAACTCTCCTCGAGTTCTTATTGCTTCTCCAATTCCTGGGCCTCCTCTTTAAAATCGATCTGGAGGTGTTGGGCCCAGTCTGTCTGCGGCCCCATTCATATACTTGATTTAGCTCGTAGTCTAAAGAGTCCCGCTGGTATTTAGATTTCTTTGTGATGATAATGGATTCCTCCATATTATCCAATCGATTTTTGGTTTCTTTCATTAAATTATTGTAAATATCCTCTTGATTCATGGACTGTAGTTGAGACTCTAGATCTTTCATTTCTTTTGACACTTGTTCCAGTTTATTACTTTCATATTTGACAATCAGTTTCATAAGATTTAATGAGCGGATGCTTAATATTTGGTTCCATTCTTCTACGAATTCACTAGAGAAGACCGTCGTAGGTACCTTCTTTATCCGAAGTCCCCGTGGGATCATGTTTTGATCGATGTAGTTTTGGAGTGTGGTCGAGTCCCACCAGGTGCGAAGTTCCTGGGTCATACATTTCTCCAACTCCTTAAATTTGCACATGAAGTCAGGAGACTGTATTATAGGAGTTTTCAAGAACACCTGCGCGGCCTTCTCTTGTCTGCTTAGCAAGGTTGTCATATTTTGGCACCGGTATTCCAAGAAAAATATTGAAAATGCAGCCAAAAAGTCAGCAGATACAAACAGTCTTTTTAGGGGTTAATGATCCCAAAGAGAGAAAAAGAAACGCGTTAGCCTTTGGCTGTTGTTTTTTTTTTGTTGGGGGAATGCAGACGGGGATGGTCCAGACGCTGACATCTCGTGGGTGAGCTGGCATATGTATACATGTTTGTTCTTTTGTATATGAAATGGAGATCTATGCCGTGCTCCCATAGTCAGCATATAATTTTGTGGATCCTAGGCATTCCCCCCCCCCCCAACTTATGTTGGAAGATTATAGATATTAACAAAAAATCTTTTTCTCTCGTTGGGATCATTAACCACTGAAAAGACTGTTTGCATCTGCTGACTTAACCCCTGTAAAGACTGTTTGCATCTGCTGACTTTTGGCTGCACTTTCAATATTTTTCTTGGAATACCGGTGCCACAATATACAACCTTGCTAAGCAGACAAGAGAAGGCCGCGCAGGTTTTTTTTCTTTAAAACCCTATACTACATCTCCTGACTTCATGTGCAAATTTAAGGTTTGGAGAAAGTAAACCCAGGAACTTCGCACCTGGTGGACTCGACCACACCCCAAACACATCGATCAAAACATGATCCCACGGGGACTTCGGATAAAGAAGGTACCTACGACGGTCTTCTCTAGTGAATTCGTAGAAGAATGGAACCAGATATTAAGCATCTGCTCATTAAATCTTATGAGACTGATTGTCAAATATGAAAGTAATAAACTGGAACAAGTGTCAAAAGAAATGAAAGATCTAGAGTCTCAACTACAGTCCATGAATCAAGAGGATATTTACAATAATTTAATGAAAGAAACCAAAAATCGATTGTATAATATGGTGGAATCCATTATCATCACAAAGAAATCCAAATACCAACGAGATTCTATGGACTATGAGCTGAATCAAGTATATGAATGGGGCCACAGACAGACTGAGCCCAACACCCCCAGATCGATTTTAAAGAGGAGGCCCAGGAATTGAAGAAGCAATAAGAACTCGAGGAGAGTTAGTTTTGGACCGGAATCAGACTCAATGGAAAGCACAGGGAAGTCAATAGACGAATCATCAGACTCAGCCGAACAGACCCCCGGTCCCCCTCACTACAGAAAAACAGAAAAAACCCAAACCCAAGGAAAATCCTCAAAAAAAACGATGGAGGAGGGGGGGGGCATCAAACATGAAACCAGACGCACGCATGAAGACTCGACAATTATTTCTGGACCAAATCCACAGCAGGAAGAAATAGATATTTTGAATTTATCAACAATTATATTAGATCAACATCATGAGAGCCTGTTAAAGTTAGGTTTAAAGTTAGGGTCTGGAACGGGATTTTAACCTCTTTCGACACTAAAGGGACAAAATAGGTTCATTAGTTCTCACCTTAAAACGACACTTTTGGCGGGATGGGAACGAGCTGGACAATGCTTCATCTACAGAGCCCCCGAGGAAGAAAAACAACATCATAAAAATGAGTTTAGTAATCTTCTCTTTAAGGAACAGCTATCAATATTATGCCTGCAAAGTCTCTCAGATGAGTCCTCAACTAGTGTCACTGAAGGAGGAAACTTTGCAACCCACAATAGAACTTTTTTTCCCATCCAGTCACGGGCTCCAGTCATGGACTATTTCCAACAAGCTATTGAGAGGGATCTTAGGGCATTACTCGAAGAATCTCCTTCAAGACAAAAATATATAAATTTAACAAAAAAACAAAGTATCGCTCTGGATCAGTTACGTAATAATGACAATCTAATTGTAAAAATGGCCGATAAAGGCGGGACAATTGTAGTGATGGAGAAAAGTGATTATCTTGGGGCAATGTCCCAGCTTTTGTCAGACACATCAACCTACCAAAAGTTATCCAGGGACCCAACAAACAAATATAAATTAGAAATGGCAACTATATTACAAGAGGGATTAGCTTTAAAAATCTTCTCTCAAAAGGAGGTGGAGTTTATTTCTGTAGAACAGCCCATAATGCCTATGGTGTACGGCCTACCCAAAATACACAAAGATATTAACAAACCTCCCATTCGCCCAATAGTTTCGGGCATGGGATCTTTGTTTGAGAAACTAGGCCAATGGGTGGACTCTATACTACAGCCATTAGTAAAAATCACCCCTGGCTATTTACAGGACACAAAAGATGTCCTAGTTAACATGAATAACATCACATGGGGGAGTAACGTGATTTGGATAGGATGCGACGCAGAATCATTATACACAAGTATTCCACATGCAGTTGCAACAAGGGCGCTGGATTTTCACCTACAGAATTATAGTACATACTCACAGGAATTCAGGGATTTTGTGATTAGTGTGGTTGAGTTCCTTATGACCCACAATTTTTTCAAGTTCAATGATGACATTTTTCTCTAATTAAAAGGGTTTTTGGGGCAAATTTTCACCCCCATTGGCTAACCCGACTGTAGCATGGTTTGGGGAAAAAATTTACCTTTACACTGAAAGCAATCCATTTCGGGAGAAAATCTTCTGGTACGGCAGGGACATCGATACCTCCTATTTATCGGGGGGCGATGTGCCCGCCCCTGCCGGAATTCTTTTATTATCCCAAACAATAAAACCCCTTTAATTTTAAAAATTCACTGGAACGACAGAAAAATGTAAAACCAACTTTCTGGATCTCACTCTCTGGGGTACACCGGGACACAAAATTATAAGTAAAACGTATAGGAAGCCAACATCAGGCAACACCACATTGCATTATAGGAGCCTTCCACGATAAGAACACCCATCTGTCAGTACCCATAGGGAATTACATAGGGGCCCAAGCGAAATTGTAATTTGGAAATCAGATTACAAAATTTGGGGGAACAGAGAGTTTGCAATAGATTGAAAAACAGAGTGTATCCTAAAAAGGACCCTAAACAGAGTGACCAAGAAAATACAAAAACGAAACGGTAGATCTTCTATATACTTCTAAGCCCAAAATAAATGAAACAGCTAAATTAACTCTAGTAGTTGACTCTACCACCAAGTTCCCCGAGATTAAAAATTTTTTTAGAAGAAAACCCAGCAGTCTTGAATCAAGATCCTGTCCGCAAGTCTACATTGGAGAGAGGATATAGGGTTGTTACCAGAAGACCCAAAACATTGGGGAGTCTCTTATCTCCGAGTTGCATCCCTCGAGATAATTTAGGACATACTTGGCTAGATAGTAAAGGCTTTTTTAAAAGTGGTTCCAGACATTGCAGAACATGTAGTTTTTGCTTTTCAAGACAAAAGAATTTTGCAATAGCGAGAACACAAGACATTATACAATCAAACAGTTTATTAACTGTAATTCTCATTTGGTCATCTATCTGCCATGTGTAAATAATGCAATCTATATTCGTTGGAAGCATGACTCGCAAATTGAAAATAAGATTTTTAGAACATCTTAACGATTTTAACCAGTACAGCAGTAAGAAAAAGATCAAGCCTATCACAACACTTTAGGATGTACATGACAACAATTCTGAGGGCTTAAAAATCATGGGGATTGATAGAATCCCGTAAACCTATTAAAAGGTGGAGATTTAGAGAAATTGCTACATGACAAAGAAGCCTTTTTGGGTTCTGACACTAAACACCACCCAACCTAGGGGGTTAAACCATAAAAGGGAAATTATGTTTCCCTTATTAATTCTATTATTAATCACAGCCTAGTTGTATTTATGTTACTGTGCCTTGCTTCCCCGCATGCCTTAGACACATTCTTTGGGAGCAGCAACCTAAAAAGTAGGGAATTTAAAAGGGCATTGTATGTCAACTTTTTACCTGTATTGTGATTGTCGGCTTGCGCCGTTCGTGTATTCACTGCGCATGTCTGTGATGTAGTTCAGTGATGTATTGCACATAACCAACTTGGTGGCACACTATCCACTGCGCATGTCCGGATGCATATCCGGGAAAAGTATTCCGATACCGGAAGCTCCATAGCGAGCCGGTGAGGCGAGGCACAGGTAAGATCAATTACCATTTCTTTGTAAAATGTATATAAAGGCTGTTTTTATGTATGTTTGATGTTATGAGTAAGGGCGTTGTAACGAACGACACGCGTTAGCCTTTGGCTGTTGTTTATGTCGGGGGAATGCCATCGTTTGGATCTCCAATGATTTTTACCTGCAAAAGCTAATAAATGTTGGATATTTTAACGGATTCAAGCCCAGTTTCGCTGCATCAACCTTTTTCCTTGTGTGGATTACTTACAACGCTGTCTCCAGGCGGGATGCAGACGGGGATGGTCCGGACGCTGACGTCTCATGGGTGAGCTGGCATATGTATACAGGTTTGTTCTTTTGTATTGTCTATACAACGCATTAGGTTGTAGAATCTTTCGCGCCCCCTAGTGGTGAAGCACCCTAGGGGAACTCAAAGTTCATGTAAAAAAAAAAAATACACATATATATATATATATATATAAAGTTCAAATCACTCCCCTTTTGCCATTTTACAAATAAAAAAAAATAAATTACAAAAGTTACACAAAATTGGTATTGCTGCATCCGAAAATGTCCGATCTACAAAAATATAACATCCATTATTCTGTTTATTCTGAACACCATAGAATAAAAAAATTCCAAACTGCATAATTGTGTTTTTTTGGTCATTTCATGTCCCATAAAAATTGTAATAAATTTAATCAAAAAAGTCACGTATTCCAACCTGATAGCAATAATAGGTACACGTCAGCCCGCAAAAAAATGCACCCTCAATGACGTCTTTAGGTGTTAGTACAAAAAGTTATTAGTCACAGAAAATGGCGCGGCAGCACAAATTTAAAAAATAGAAAATGTATGGATTTTTTTACGGTACCACAACATAATTACAGAATTAATTTGTATGTTCAGAAATTGCTGCAAAAAATCTGCTAGGGTTTCTACATGTTTGGTATTGCAGGATGCGTATCAACCTGTAGAATACAAATCACACATAATTTTTACCGAAGATTGAATGCTGTTAAAATAAAACTCCCGCAAACATGGCGCAAGTACGTTTTTTTCACATTTTGCCCCACTTAGAATTTTTTTGCGGTTTCCCAGTATATTCTATGGTAATATGAATAACACCATTAGAAAGTACATCTTGTCCTGCAAAATAAAAGCCCTCATATGTCTATGTAGATGAAAAAATAAAAAAGTTATGGCTTCAAGAAGGCGAGGAGGAAAAAAAACTTAGAGCCATATTATTATGACCACACGGCAGGATGTGGTTAAAACATGACACTGATACATATTCTTTTCTTCTTAGCCATTTTTATTTTCTGTTTGTAGATTTCTCAATTTGGTTGTCTGTACATGATTGTAGGGACAGCAGTCTTGCCCGCACTGCTTTATCAGCATTTAGAGAGATGCTTTAGCACAGCTTCATGCACATAGCAGCCTGTAAACAGGATTAGTCCTATTGACTTCTACAGGAGAGTTTTCTAGGTATGTTCTGTGACCTATGAAGAAATCAGTGTGCAGGGAGGGGGAGCGGTTATCTCTGACATGAGCGAAGCTGTGTTATCTATACACATTGGTGTCATCTTTCAGTGTATCCCTGCCTGTGCTGGTGATGAGGAGACTACTGAAAACGCTGTGAAAGCAAAACACTCACAAACATGGCACAAGTATATTTTTTTCACATTTTGCCCCACTTAGATTTTTTTTGCAGTTTCCCAGTATATTCTATGGTAATATGAATAACATCATGAGAAAATACATCTTGTCTCAGGTGGAAAAGTTACACATATTTGGTATCGCCACATCCGAAAAAATCCTGACCTCAATATCATTGAGCCACTCTGGGGAGATCCCAAGCATGCAGTTCATGCACGACAGCCCAGAAATTTACAGGAACTGAAAGCTTTTTTCTAAGAAGAATGGGCAGCTTTACCATCGGAGAAAATAAAGAGCCTCATCCACAACTACCACAAAAGACTTCAAGCTGTCATTGATGTTAGAGCGGGCAATACACAGTATTAAGAACTGGAGTATGTGAACTTTTGATCAGGGTCATTTAGATGTGTTTGGTTGTCATTATCATTTTAAAAAGAGAAAACACAGTAGTTTCACAATAAATGGCTTCACCCAACCACTAACCATGAGTGGAAAAAAAGTTTTTGTATTATCATTCATATTCTATGAAAAAAGGCCAAGAAAGCAAAAATTCTCTCGGGGTATGTAAACTTTTGAGCACAACTGTATATTGACTGACTTGGATGAGTTTTCAGAAAGAACCCTGATAGTGGTCAAGATTTCAAGGTGGTGAACCACATCTAAATTACTCTGCTATGTGCAAAATCAGACACATCTTGCACTGTGGTGGATTTGTCACCCAAAAAACTTTTTTATTCAGCATCCCACCATCCCTATACAAAGCAAGATTAGTTCTTCTTTAGACATGTTATACAAGAGATGTGTTCTCTGATGAGTCGTTCTGTTCTCTGATGAGTGATTTTTTTCTTTTTCTTCTCCATCTGACTCAGAACTCCATGATGACTTCTCCCATCCATGACTCATCGCTGCAGAATTTACCATAGAAACATTTTACACGTCTCACTTTTCCAGCACTTCGCTATCAATTCCTACCTCTGTACAAACTGCCCATTTACTGCACCTCAAATGGTAATAATAATGAACCCCATGTGCCTCTAACAATAAGAGAATCCCAAGATGGTTATGGGACTCCCATTTGTGCACCCACTTTAGTCTTGTCATGTGCTCCCATATATTAGGTAGGCACACCCCCAAAATAGGTAGGCAGATGGTGGAGCCCCTTTTATGTAGGCATACCCCAATTAGACAGGTATGTATAAATGTCCCCATTAAGTAGATGGGTAAATAGGTCCCCTATAAGGTATACAGGGCTTCCAGGAGATAGGTAAGGCATATAGCCCCCCAATTAAGTAAGTAAGGCCCTCCATTAGGTCAGTTCCACTGTACGTAAATACACCCCTCTTGTAGGTCCATATGTATACATGCTCCCTATAGGTAAACAGTTAAACAGTCCCCTGTAGGTGGTAGGCATATATGCCCCCTGTAGATAGGTATACAGTCCCCTGTAGATGGTATGTATACATGCCCCCTGAAGGTGATATACATTCCCCTGCAGGTGGTAGATATATATGCCCCTAGTAGATAGGTAAATATATATGCCCCATGGAGGTAGATAGGTAGGAATACAGCCCACTGTAAGTATATATGCTACCTATAAGTATATAGGTAGGTATACACCCCCAATAGGTAGGTATATATGCCATGCCCCCTGTAGGTAAATAGGTAACTAGATATCCAGCCCCCTGTAGGTAGATAGGTAGGAATAGAGCCTCCTGTAAGTATTCATCCCCCAGTAGGTAGGTATATATGCCTCCTGTAACTAGGTAGATAGGTAGGCATACAGCCCCCTGGAAGGAGATAGGTATATAGGCCCCCTGACTGAAAAAATGTAAAACAAAGCGATACTCACCTCTCCCATGCCGAGGAGCTAGTGTCCGGGATGAACGGTATGAAGTCATCACGCTGCCTACGCCAAGACGTTGCTCTCTGCATCTCCTAGGTCAGAAGCCTAGGGCCTAAGCCATAGGCTTTCACCCTAGGGGACGCAGAGGTGCAGAAGGTGTGATAACATTACTGTATCTCGCTTCCTGCGCCACTTACTCCTGTTAGCCACAGGCTAACCTCTGGCTCGCTGGAGTAGTTAGGCGCTACCCTGGCTGAACAGTCCTCTCTGCTGTTAAGGGCCAGTGCATGGTGAATCTGCTCTTACTCCAATAAATGAGCTCCTGTGCCTCTATTTAAAGACAAACTTCCCTTAATTCAGTGTCTGATCTTTTTAAGTGACCTTCGATGTTCCCGAGATATTTTTACATTCTAATTTCTGTTATCGACCCTGGCTTGTCCTATAACCTTACTACCTTTTCTGCCTTTCCTGACCTTCCAGTTTGATCTTTGGCCACAAAAAAAACGTATCCTTCTTAATTGTCTCCAGTCAGCCACTTCCTCTTTCTGCCTCTTCAGATGTGCCAGTGTTTACAGACAAAGTCTATAACTCCCTTTGCATCTGGCAAGACACCCTTCAGCTCCTGTTGCAAGCCAATTCTCATTTCAAAGCACAAGCAGACAAAAGGCTGAATTCCTAGCAACAGAAAAAAGTCTGTCTCTTAATTATATTAATCTTGTGGTCCCATGTTACAAGTAAACCCTTCAGTTCATGGGTCCTTATTCTGTTATTTACCAGATTAACTCAATTTGTTACAAATGCTTTAAGCTTCTGGTCCTCAACCACTTTTCCTGTGAGCCAGTGTCGCCATCTGCTGTTGGTGGTCCAGGGCATACTTTTGAAAGGAAGTAGAATATGGGGGTTAAACGCTCAAAGGACAAGCTTTATTATTTGATTTTTGGTCGAGAAGAAAAATCCTGGAAACCAGATTAGAATATTGGTGAAAAAGACCTCATCTGCTAGTTCCATCAATACCTGATCCTGAAGAAGAGGGACCATAAAGGAGGCGGTATAGTCACATCGCTGCATATCTTTGTGCAGCTCCAGGTGGCTTGCTTGTACCCAAATGTGGCTGCTCTGTCGGCCTGTCCAGTCCTCTCTCTCTCTCTGCGCCCTAGTGTACATCATAGTGACATGAGCGAAGCTTTGATTAGTGAGGGCCAAGGTGCTGGATCCACCAGCAATAAATTGAAAGAGTAGCAGAAGTGCTCTGTTAAGTACTTTATCCTTTCATTTCTGCTTGGCCATCTTTGGACAACCAGGCATTTTGTGCATGGATTCATAGAAAGTCTGAGACTTCCAGCTTCTTTATTTTAGCATTTGGTGAGAGTTTCAGCACCCGATTCCCCACTGATCAAACATAATTTTCCTAAAAATTAGCGGTCTCCTTGAGAAATGTTGGATAACTCAGGATGACTGGAGGCACTGAAATATTCCATATACATTGTATGCCTATCATTGAGTGATTTCATTTGGTACAACCAAGTGCAAGGGCTGTAATTCCTATAACAGTTTGAACTACTATCGATGGTTTGTTAAAATACAGAAGAAGACATCAAATAGGTAATCCTAGTCACATAGTGTTATAAAATCATGTCTATTGAAGAGTAACTTTCTTCACAATATTTAATTTTTATGATGCTTTCTTACTCTAAATCAGGCATCCTCAAACTGTGGCCCTCCAGCTGTTGGGAAACTACAACTCCCAGCATGCATTTATATAATCTATAACAGTGGGCATGATGGGAGTTGTAGTCTCCCAACAGCTGGAGGGCCGCAGTTTGAGGATGCCTGCTCTAAATGATGAAGGAAGAGAATGTACCATATGTCTAAATAGAACTTTCTGGACAACACAAGTCACACGATGTTTGGAGTAAACCAAATATAGCATTCCATAGTAAAGCAATGATCCAACTACAAATGCATCTCAATGGCTGAAATAGTCTCAAGTAACAATTGCAAGTAGAGGTATAGGTGACGGATTAGCCCCAATCACTCAGACTAAGGTGCTTTCTTTTCAAAGCCGAAGCAGGTATGTACTTTACTTATCAAAAACAATTATTTATTTCATATTGCAATTCCAAATATGAACATCAAGCATATATAAAAATATGCTACGTGCATGTTTCTAGGTTTATTTTGTGGTGAGCTTAACCCGAACGTGTATGCCCGCCTGTCTGTTTAGTCTCCACTATTGCGTGCTCAGAGGAAGATGCCGCTGGAGAAATACACGTTTACTTGGACTTAAGCTCACCACGAAATAAACCTAGAAACATGCAAGTAGCATATTTTTATGCACGTTTGATGTTCATATTTGGAATTGCAATATGAAATAAATAATTGCTTTTGATAAGTGAAGTATATATCATGTTTTACCAAAAGATTTAAGTTTAAAAATATTTCTCAAAGA
The DNA here is from genome assembly GCA_025379985.1 of Phyllomedusa bahiana. Lineage (NCBI taxonomy): Eukaryota > Metazoa > Chordata > Amphibia > Anura > Hylidae > Phyllomedusa > Phyllomedusa bahiana. The sequence goes on from JAODAL010039800.1 coordinate 27,507, forward strand.
GGAATGATTTTTAAGTTTGAAATGGCTTGGAAAGCTGGTGATTATGAAATTGAAATATTGTAAATATCTTTTTATTTAAAGTTTGGCTTGTACAGAGTAACTGGTATCTTCAAAAGCTGTTCTTAATTCATAAGCAACTGGTTTACTTTTTGTAGAACACCCACAAGTTATATTTACTAGAAGTCCAAGAGGTTCCCTTCACTCTCGTTATCCACTATTGGCAATTAACATTATGACTGCTGCGCAATACTGTATAAAAATCACCATGACTTAACTTACATTAAAACTTTTTTTTTCATACACAAATAGAAGTAAAAGTATAGCCCAAAGACCTGTAGTCTTCAATATGGGGTAGACTATTAATCCAAGTAGTCAATGTGTTTTCAACAGTGACTGCTCACAAAGTGCTGTAGCCTACCCACAAAATTTTGGAGGACATGCCTCCTTTGTCAAACATAATTCATAGTCTACATTACATTGAAGACTTTTGAAGGTTTTTGGAATATAGGGCGACATGTATGAAGCTCGCTGGGTCGGGGCGCACTTTTCCGCTAGTTTTCCGGCGAAATCTGCGCCTGATTTATGTCGGGGCCGGGGCGCGCTCATACATACTATGTAAAGTCCGCCGCGCCTCGCCAGTGTGTTAGGCGCAGTGCGGGACTTTGGCGCAGTGTGGCGCTGCGCCTGAGATTCGCCGCCCGAGCTAGTGCACTCATACATGCGGGGAAAAGTCCGCCGCGCCTCGCCAGTGTGTGGGGCGCAGTGCGGGGACTGAGGCGCAGTGCGGGGCTGCGCCAAAGATTCGCCGCCGGAGGTAGCGCACTCATACATGCGGGGAAAAGTCCGCCGCGCCTCGCCAGTGTGTGGGGCGCAGTGCGGGGACTTAGGCGCTGTGCGGGACTGCGGCAAAAATCTGTTCCCATGCGAGACAGGCTGGAAAACAGCGAGAAATCATTCCACATGTCGGTGCGGAGTATGAATCAAAAAATCACCTTTATAAAGGCATTCAACATTCTCAGGAAAGAGCTGAAACCTCAAAAATAAAAAATACATAAAACAAAATCACTTTCCAAATATCCTAATTCAAGAATTAGAATATTGGAAATTGCCGGGAAATACAGTAATTCAAATTCTGAAAGCTATTCTCATTGGTCGGCAGAAACCGGCCAATCAGAATAGGAGCGACAGTGAACCATTAAAACCTATGGAGAACTATTGACCAATCAGAATTAAAGGCGGGACAGTTCAAAATACAGTAAAAATGCAGAAAAGAGCTGATTGGCTGAGCTAGCAGGGGCTTGGCTAGCTCAGCCAATCAGAATAGGAGCGACAAAGACCCATTATAGAGAAAATCTTATAGATTATATTCTCACGGTTATTCAATACCTACTTTCACATAACTATTTTATGTTTAATAATAAATTTTATTTGCAGAAGATAGGAGCTTCAATGGGAGCCAAGTTCTCCCCTTCATTTGCAAACCTTTTTGTTTCCTGGTTTGAGGAATGTTTTGTTTTTGTAGATGATAACCCTTTCCTGGATTGTATTCACTGGTTTGGGCGTTATATAGATGACGTCATCGTCATCTGGAAGTCAAATACAATTGATGCACAAAATTTTGTATCCTATCTTAATAATAATCCCTTTGGTCTATTTTTCACTAGTCAGCTCCATGTCACTGACATAAATTTTCTGGATCTATCATTAAGAGGTAATGTTGAAAATAAGTGTATTTCCACTACTACATATAGAAAACCTACTGCAGGCAATTGTATTCTCCACGCCAGCTCATGTCATCCAGCACATACACTTAATGCTATACCGTATGGAGAGCTCGTTAGAATTAAACGAAACTGCTCCTCTAATGAGAGTTTTGAAATAGAAAGTGGAAAGGCCATAGAGAGATTAAGCAATAGGGGCTATCCAAAATGGTCCCTAGATAGGGCTCTTAACAAAGTTAATTTACGGGAAAGAACAGATTTATTATATAAGAAAAAAGATCATACTAGAAGAACACAAAACCCTATTTTCGTTACAACGTATAGTAAAGAATACAATCGTATCAAACATATTATCAACAAATACTTGCCAGTTTTATTTCAAGATGATACGTTGAGAAACTTGTTACAGGAGGGTTGCAAGTTTGCCACTAGGAAGGCTCCCACTCTGCATTCTATTCTTTCACCTAGCTCAGTCACAACTAGTGGAAAGCGGAAAACATGGTTGAAAATAGAAGGTTTCTTTCGCTGCGGTGTCTCTAGATGCTCTTGCTGCAAATATGTGACACAAACCAAAGAGGTACAAGGTTTAATTGATAATAACATTTTTGTTATAAAGGAATTCCTAAACTGTGAATCTACTAATGTAATTTATTGTATTGAATATACACAGTGCAATTTAAGATATGTTGGATGCACTGCGAGACGTTTGAAAGATAGAGTACGGGAGCACATTTATGGAATTGCTCATGTGGACACTCGCAGTGTCTCCAATGTTTCAAAACATTTTCATTATGTACATGAAGGAAATGTTTCAAGTTTTAAAGTTTTTTGTTTAGAGTCTGTTCTGATTGGAAAAAGAGGTGGTGATAATAGGAGATCTTTATTGAATAGAGAGGGCTATTGGATATTAATGTTGAATACTACACACCCCTCGGGACTAAACTTCAGAACAAACCTAATTTTAAACTACTAATGTTTGTATGTAATGATATACTGTTTACTCCGCCCAGGATATGGGTGTTTCCCTTAAAAGGAAGTGAGAGTTAGTAAGTCCTTGTTATGACTAAGAATCGTTGGATTTGAAACGCGTCAACAAGGCGTTGTTTGTTGCACTGTTTGTGGCTCGTTTTGCTCTTAACCAGTTCTCATTAAAGTGTTATTAATTTTGCTGCCTTCTAAACCTATATCTGGGCTGGTCCACCATTTTTTTGCTTTCTGGAGAATTATTTCTAGCAGTCGGAGGACTTGCAGGAACCACGCTCAGTCCAACAGGTGAGCTGAAATCATCACTTTGTTTTACTAAAGACCCATTATAGCCTATGGAGAAGTTTGAACCAATCAAAATCAAAGGCGGGATAGTTCAAAATACAGTAAAAATGCAGAAAAGAGCTGATTGGTTAAGCTAGCGGGGGCTTGGCTATCCCAGCCAATCAGAATAGGATCGACAGAGACCCATTATATCATATGGAGAACTATTGACCAATCAGAATAGGAGCGACAAAGACCCATTATATCCTATGGAGAAGTTTGGACCAATCAGAATAGGAGCGACAGTGGCAGATTCTAACCTATGAAGGGGTATTAACCAATCAGAATAGGAGCGACAAAGTCCAATATATCCTATGGAGAAGTTTGGACCAATCAAAATCAAAGGCGGGACAGTACAAAATACAGTAAAAAGACAGAAAAGAGCTGATTGGCTGAGCTAGTGGGGGCTTGGCTATCTCGGCCAATCAGAGCGCGAGCTACTTCTCCCATTGTAGTCTATGGAGAGATCGGCGCAATGAAATCTCTGCTCTCAGCGCCGTGTGGCATGGAGTATGATTAAAAAAAATCGCTTTTATTTGGTGTAAAACATTCTCAGAAAAAGAGCTCAAACCTTCAATAAAAATAAATCAGTTAAAACCCCTAACAACGCGATTGTCGCCGAGACGCCGCTACATAGGGAAATTGCAATAGAGAGAATTGCCGGGAAATACAGTAATTCAAATTGTTTAAGCTCTTCTGATTGGTGGGCATAAACCAGCCAATCAGAATAGGAGCAACAAAGACCCATTAAAACCTATGGAGAAGTTTTGACCAATCAGAATAGGAGCGACAGTGTCCCATTATAAACCTATGGAGAAATATAGACCAATCAAAATCCAAGGCGGGACAGTTAAAAATACAGTAAAGAGACAGAAAAGAGCTGATTGGCTGAGCTAGCGGTGGCTTGGCTATCCCAGCCAATCAGAGCGCGAGCTACTTCTCCCATTGTAGTCTATGGAGAGATCGGCGCACTGAAATCTCGGCGCTCAGCGCCGTGCGGCATGAAGTATTAATAAAAAAATCATTTTTATTAAGTGTAAAACATTATCACATAAAGAGCTGAAACCTTCTCTAAAAATAAATCAGTTAAATCCCGAACAACGCGTTTGTCGCCGAGACCGGCGCTACATAGGGAATTGCAATAGAGAGAATCGCCGGGAAATACAGTAATTCAAATTGTTTAAGCTCTTCTGATTGGTCGGCATAAACCAGCCAATCAGAATAGGAGCGACAGTGGCCCATTATATCCTATGGAGAAAAATTGACCAATCATATTCAAAGGCGGGACAGTTCAAAATACAGTAAAAAGGCAGAAACGAGCTGATTGGTTGAGCTAGCGGGGGCTCGTCCAGCTTAGCCAATCAGAGCGCGAGCTACTTTCTCATAGAGTTCTATGGGGAAAAGAAATTCCGAGCGCGCTCTGTGATTGGCTAAGTTAAAAGAGGCGCTGTTATTTGGACCAATGGGAGAGCGAGCGACGCTCCTATGGGTTTTCTAATGCAATCTGAAATAAAACTGTACATGGCCGAAATCAAATGATAAGACTACAGAAGTTGTCCCGATGTGTATATAAAATGAATAATATGGGGGTAACGAAAAAAAATATTACATCAATCAAATCATGTTTATTTCTTTATTTTCGTTGCACCCATACTATTGATCCTTGGATAATGAAAATAAAGAAATAAACATGATTTTATTGAATTAATATTTTTTTTCGTTACCCCCATATTATTATTCATTTTATATACACATCGGGACAACTTCTGTAGTCTTATAATTTGATTTTGGCCATGTACAGTTTTATTTCAGATTGCATTAGAAAACCCATAGGAGCGTTGCTCGCTCTCCCATTGGTCCAAATAACGGCGCCTCTTTTAACTTAGCCAATCACAGAGCTCGCTCGGAATTTCTTTTCCCCATAGAAATCTATGAGAAAGTAGCTCGCGTTCTAAGTGGCTAAGCTGGATGAGCCCCGCTAGCTAAACCAATCAGCTCGTTTCTGCATTTTTACTGTATTTTGAACTGTCCCGCCTTTGAATATGATTTGGTCAATTTTCCTCCATAGGCTATAATGGGTCCCTGTCGCTCCTATTCTGATTGGTCAATTCTCCTCCATAGGATATAATGGGCTACTGTCACTCCTATTCTGATTGGCTGGTTTATGCCGACCAATCAGAAGAGCTTAAACAATTTGAACTACTGTATTTCCCGGCGCTTCTCTCTATTGCAATTCCCTATGTAGCGCCGGTCTCGGCGACAAACGCGTTGTTCGGGGTTTTAACTGATTTATTTTTACAGAAGGTTTTAGCTCTTTATGTGATAATGTTTTACACTTAATCAAAATGATTTTTTTATTAATACTTCATGCCGCGCTGCGCTGAGCGCCGAGATTTCAGTGCGCCGCTCTCTCCATAGACTACAATGGGAGAAGTAGCTTGCGCTCTGATTGGCTGGGATAGTCAAGCCAGTTAGCTCAGCCAATCACCTCTTTTCTGTATTTTTACTGTATTTTGAACTGTCCCGCCTTGGATTTTGATTGGTCAAAACTTCTCCATAGGATATAATGGGTCTTTGTCGCTCCTATTCTGATTGGTCAATAGTTCTCCATAGGTTTTAATTGAACACTGTCGCTCCTATTCTGATTGGCTGGTTTATGCCGACCAATGAGAATAGCTTAAACAATTTGAATTACTGTATTTCCCGGCAATTCTCTCTATTGCAATTCCTTATGTAGCGCCGGTCTCAGCGACAAACGCGTTGTTAGGGATTTAATTGCTTTATTTTTAAAGAAGGCTTCAGAGCTTTATCTGATAATGTTTTACACTTAATAAAAATGAGTTTTTTATTCATAATCCATGCCGCACGACGCTGAGAGCCGAGATTGCATTGCGCCCATCTCTCCATAGACTACAATGGGAGAAGTAGCTCACGCTCTGATTGGCTGGGATAGCCAAGCCCCCGCCGCATTAACCAATCAGCTCTTTTTCTGCCTTTTTACTGTATTTTTGAACTGTCCCGCCTTGGATTTTGATTGGTTCAAAATTCTCCATAGGCTATAATGGTCTTTGTCGCTCCTATTCTGATTGCTGAGCTAGCCAAGCCTCCGCTAGCTCAACCAATCAGCTCTTTTCTGCATTTTACTGTATTTTGAACTGTCCCGCCGTTGATTCTGATTGGTCAATCGTTCTCCATAGGTTTTAATGGTTCACTGTCGCTCCTATTCTGATTGGCTGGTTTATGCCGACCAATGAGAAAAGCTTTCAGAATTTGAATTACTGTATTTCCCGGCAATTTCCAATATCCGATTTCTTGATATTGCGCCGTTCTAGATTTTTGGAAAGTGATTTTTCTTTTTATTATGTTTATTTTTGAGGTTCAGCTTTTTTCTGACACTGTTTTCCGCCTTTATAAAGGCGATTTTTTCGGATTCATACTCCTGCTGCACGGAGCGGAGCGCCGAGATTTCTGTCGCGATCTTCTATCTGCTTCCTCGCATGTTCCGATCCTGCTTCACTTTGCCTCCGCCGGAGCATTTAGACCAAAATAAACTAGGTCTGACTGTCGGAGCTGACAAGCGCTGCACTGCGCCTCGCTTTGCCGACTCGCCATCGTACATGCTTCGGAGTATATGAGTGCGCCGCGACCCGCCCCGGAACGCCTACCCCGCGCCCACTGCCCGCCCCTTCATGCGGGGCGCAGCTGAAAGTGGCGAACGCTGCGCCTAACACCGCATTCCTGCGTCTGATAAGGGGATTCGGGCCGGGAGGCCAAAAAGCAGGCGTAAAGCCCGTTCATACATGTCGCCTATAGTTTTAATACAGGTACTATTGTGTAATATAAATTATGTTATGGTGATTTTTGTATGCAATTGATCAGAAATTATAGTGTAAATAGTTTGAAAAGCTGTACCATGATAAGAAACTGATTCTTTAAAAAAGGCTATACAGGCAGTCCCTGACTTACAGCATTCCAACTTACATCTGTCCCTTAGTTACAAACGAAGGCTTATGGGGTATGCAGCACTTGTAGCTCCATGTTCCACAGTAGATAGTAACTGAATGACAAGTTTCAGCATGCCACAGCAGCACATGAAGTGAAAATGAGGTGAAATCTTCGTAACAGGGGCACAGACAGCAAAACAAATGTAAAAACCCTTCCCTGCACTATCCAAAACTAAGAAATTTTTTTTTGGCTGGAGTTACATTTAATACATATACCTGACTTAAATACAAATTCAACTTAAGAACAAACTTACAGTCCCATTCCTGTTCATAACGCAGGGACTGCCTGTATGTATGATATCCAAAAAAGGGTAACACAGGGAGTCTGCAGTTGCAGTTTTCCACTTCTGAAGTACTTCTAAATAGTACATGCAGGTAGTACTTTAAGAATAGTACTAAGAAGCTTAGTCTCTGTCCTGGCTATCTTATTAATGCATATGATGGAATTCAGTCTGTCCAACAGCGTTTAGATAAAAATGTTTCAATATTTTAAAGTCAGACTTAGGCTATGTCTACACGGCATTGGACAAAAAAAAACTCACTGAAAACCAAATCCTAAAAGCATTCATAAAACTGAGTATTTTGTCCACTGTCCACTGTCAAAAGCTGCTGAAAAAAAACCGTTAATTTTTCGATGCGTGTTGTGTTTTTTTTGCCTCGTTTTTGGCGCTTTTTTTTACAGATATGCACAGCAATAGATCTGCTGTGTATTTCTGCAAAAACATGCCAAAAAAATGTGCAAAAACGGCAAAAAAATTCCGACGCTTTACATAGACTTATAGTAAATTTTCTGTCCTACTCATTTTTTGCAACGTGTTTCAAAAAACGACCAGCAGCAAAAACAAGCAGTAAAGAGACGTTCTGTGGAGACTACATAATGTTTTTACTATTAAAGTCTATGGGATCTGTTTTCAGTCTTTTTTTTGCTGAAAAAATGGCCGTTTTTGTGTGCAGTGGAGACATAGTCTTAGAGTACTAAAAGAAACATTCCATACCATTGATTTCATTGGAGAAAGCTACAGGCAAAGACACTAAATAGCACAGCAAATAAAAGGACCAGTTTATGTCAGGTTTAGTTTATGCTTTTAAAAGGGATTGCTTTTTGCGAAGTAAAATTACAGAATGCTTATTGAATTTCCCATTGCAAAAAAAAGGGTTTTTTTTTGGATCAATCATATTACTTTAACTTTTCCCACAACTGTGCCTTGTGAAAAACCGACAGATCTTGTTAGATTGCTCTTGTATAAGCCAACGACAATAGATGCACCAGAGTAAGTTTTTCTGTCGTTTAGTTTTTTTAACCCATTGATCAGTTTCTTTCATAAGGGAGAGCAACAGGCACAATCCATAGCAAGGATCGTGCTTGTTGCATTCACTCATGTTTCGAGCATTTTAATATGCATTAAAAGAAATGGATATTTATTCCTTGGATGTTCCATCTGGATTTTTTTTGTTATGGGGTGTGGGGAGATTTGGGCCAAAAAACACTTTTTCGGGGAACAGATTCTTCACCTATGGGTGATATATTTCAGTTTTAACCCATTAATGACTGCCCACTGTCTTTTGATGGTGGGTGAATAGTGTTTGCGGTCGGCAGCGATGCCAAAATATGTCGCTGGTTTCAGAGGGGGTTTGGGTCCCTCACGAAATTTTGGGTACAAACAAGTGTAGTTAAGAGTTCAGTTCCTAGATCAGTCTCTGTGCATGGCATGGACCGGAAGAAGCCTCTGATCCCAGCCATTCAACCCTTTGATTGCCGCGTTCTATTACTGCACTATGATCAGAGGGGATTCCCAGTGCATGATGGAGCCTGGGGAATGTCTATAGATAGCCCTTTAGGGCCTACATAGTCCCTGGTCTTTATAAAGTAAGCCCGCTGTAAAACACACTGGGGCACTTTGTAAGGCAGTTTGTGCCAGAATTTCTGACAATTTTCGCCAAAATTTAAAAAATTTTCAAAACCCCCCACACAATTTCTGTTTTTTAGACAGTTTTCAAGCACTTCTTCATCTCGCCTGACAAAGGAGGCATAGTTTTGCATGGGAAAGAGGGGATGGTTAAAAAGCCCCAAATTTTTCACAGTTGTGGGCCCGCTTAAAGGGGGTTGCAAAGTTTGACTAGAACCTTGTAAATTTCACCAGATTTATCCAACACAGTGATAAATAGTGAATTTACAAATTTCTGGGGCAACTTTTAAAAAGTCTTACAGTTAACCTTTTCCACACCGCCCGTGTCATACTAAACAGTTTTAATAATTAGTAATTATTAGCATGTCCCTTTTTGTTTTAAGGGGGAGAAAAAGTGTAAAAAATAGTTATCCCTTGAGTAAAAAAAACATAAAAAGCAAAGTAAAAAAGAAAAGTGTGGAAAAAATAAAATAAAAAATATTTAAATTAGAAAAACTATTGTGTATTAAAGAAAAAACCCTTCAAAAACAGGGACCACAAACAAAAATTACCCTTTTGAAATAATTTTTCAACAGGTGATTTAGTGTGAAATGTTAATGGTGTTGCTTAAATTACACATAAATTTATGTTCAAACTCAAATTACTATATTTACTATTTTTGCCCTAGGAAACTTAAAAACTATATTTTATCTAAAAAACACTAAAATGAACTTTTTTTTTATAACTCTTAACCCCTTACACACTATTTAAAAAACCCGATTTCTAACTTCAATTTTAAAACCCCCTTTTACTTCTGGGAAGGAAAAGGAAAAAGCTTCTTTTCCCTTATCAAGTTGGTGGGAAACCCCCCCTACACAACGCTACCCTGTACTCTACTTAACACGATGTATGGTTGAAAACCCTTGAATAAAAAAATGAAGTTTGGGGATACCCAAAACAATTTAAACCAAAACAACAATAAAACCTAAATAAAGTACATAAACATAACTTTTAATAAAAAAAAATAAGAATTGTATATACCTTTGGAACCTATAGTATCTTATAGGATTCTTAGTTTGGGTCTTTTATATGGTTTTCACAAAAAATACAACTGTTTAGCTGCTACAATATTTTGCTCTATAGGCTCGATTTTTATATATAAAATACTTTCTTAGCGCCTTCATTGCCCTGTTTTG
>JAODAL010039801.1:0-37621 GCA_025379985.1 Phyllomedusa bahiana
AAAAGGGTCCGACCCTGCTTGCAGGCCATTGTCATTTCGTACTGCGAAATGGCATTCGCTGCGCCAAAACGCGGGCATGGGAGGGTGGAATTCCCCAGGTGTTCCCAAAACGTCAACAATGAGACGGTTGAGGGGGGGAAGGCCGAGCTACCTGAAACGCAGCCAGGGGGGACAAGCAGGGTGCGAACGGCAAAATTTGCAACTCAGACCTCGAGCCTTCTTCAGCAGGCAGTCCGACCCGGGTAGCTCTTTAAAATTTCGGACGACAAGGTTATGACATGTGCCAGGCAAGACAGTTTAAAATTTCAACCCCCGGCCGGGTTTTTCCTGGGCACGGATGCCACCAAGGGACCTTGGGGGAAAAAACCCCCAAACCAAACCCTGCGGTTTAAGAGCGTGCGCCGAGCCTGAGAGCCCCGTCACCCCCCAGAGAACCACCCACCCCCCCAGTGAGCTGTCACAGGATATACCCCCTTGGCCGTTGCCACTATTCCATTGCGGGGGTCAAGGATTTTCCGGCCCAGATGCAGAAAACGCCTTGAAATTTTAGATGACACGTGGCTGCCAGGGCAGGACGGCTTTTTGGCAAAGAAATCCGCTCCATCGGGTATTGGGGCGGGGAAAGGGCCGACGTGGGGGAAAACCATCGTGCCACCAGAGGGGAAAGGCAACATTTCCAAGGCCAAAACCCGGCATCCCGACATTCGGGCTTTTGGCTTTGGGAGGTTTTTGGTTAAAGTTTTTTCTTCTGCCCCCAAAACCCTGAAGACAGAAGGCTGGCCTGCTGCCATGTAGGCTGCGGGTCGTCAAACTGGGAAGGAGAAGGGGTAGGGATGGGTCTCTGGTGGTTTTTTATGGGACCGGGCGCGGTGGAGGCTGAAGCAAGGCTGATCCTGATCATACTCTGAGAGACTGGGCAGCTGAGGAACGCTTGGTGGGGCGGGGGAGGGAAACGGAGACAGAGGGTGAAGTGGTTGGAGGCCCTCATGGTCTGGGCCCTTTTTTTGGGCCCAAATGTTGCCTCCATTTAACCATCATTTGCTGCATGTGACAGCATTGGTGGTGGGTTAAAACACCTAAGGTTCTTGCCTCACAAAACGTTTTTCGGGAAAGGCTTCATATGACATCGCGGGTGAATCAAGGCTTTCTCAAAAAAGGGGGCCAGGCTTGGAGGTCCTGGACCTTTTTTAGCGATAAACAGGAGCTGGGTTTCCCCGCTGACCGTGGCTGGAGGAATCATATCACCGATTTTTGCACCCCCCCTCCCTTTTGAGGCGGGGGCCCGTATGACACTACCCCATCGCTTCCCTCGTCCAGTGATGAAACCTCGCAAAACAAATTTGCTGAAAAGACCCGTTTTGGGTCTGCAATGTCGTCATCATCATCACAACCAGGTACTTCATCGCCTGACATTCTCTCCAGGAGCTGCGGGGTACAAGCAAAGGGACTGCAAGGCGTTGCCGACCGCCCGGGGTTTTGTGATGACCGACTTCCTTCTCCTCCCCTGATGGCATCAGTAACTGGGCGTCAGAGCAAGAAAAATCCCCCTCTTTGGCCTCTTGATCTTTTAACAATTGCCTTCTGACCCCAACCGCATTTTGTCATCAAAGAGGTCTTCAGAAAATGGATTATCCACAGGGTGGTACAACGAGTTGACATTTGGGCTGCCTTCGTTTTCATGTTGGACGGATGCTGGTGATGCGTGATGGACATTTGTGGCCGTGCCCTGGGAGGGACGAGGAGGTAAGACTGTTTGGATGCAGGTTGCATTAACCCTGAAGAACAGATTGGCGACGCTGTTCGTTACTGAGATTCACAGGGCCCTGACCCAGCGATGACAGGCCTGACGGTCCTGCAACCGACGATCCCTGGCATGCTGTTAATCGTCAGCACGGAAGGAGCACCTTCTCTCGTACCTCTACCTCCATGTGCTACCCCCCTCTTTGCTCCCCTTACCAACCTGAAATTTCGCTCCATGTTCAGAAATATAAAAAATTTGAGAAGGTATGGAAGAGTTTTGGACAGTCTCTTATTAAAAGACGGCAAATCACAGCTATTCTCAAATCCCTCAAATCAAAACAAAATTGCTGGATTCAAATTTAACTGCAAAGTAGATATATCAACAAATCTTGACTGACCAAAAGTGAAAAAAAACACCTGTCTGAAATGTATACGGGATAATAAAGGTATTTTTTGGAACCTATCAATTCACCTGTGGTGACTACTAAATTGCTGTATTCAAATTTAACTGCAAGTAGATCTATCAACAAAGCTTGACTGACCAAAAGTGAAAAAAAACACCTGTCTGAAATGTATACGGATATTAAAAGGTATTTTTGGAAACCTATCAGTACACCTGTGGGTGACTACAAAGTTGCTGGATTCAAATTTAACTGCAAAGTAGATCTATCAAGAAAGCTTGACTCACCAAAAGGGGAAAAAAAAAACTTATCTGAAATGTATACTGATAATAAAAAGGAATTTTTTGGCACCTATAAACCCTGTGGTGACTACAAAGTTGCTGGTTTCCCAAATTTAACTCCCAAAGTAGATCTATCAACACAGCTTGTCTGCGCAAAAGTGAAAAAAACACATATCTGATATGTATACGGGATAATAAAAGGTATTTTTTGGCACCTATCAATTCACCTTTGGTGACTACAAATTTGCTGTATTCAAATTTACTGCAAAGTAGCTCTATGAACAAAGCTTGACTGACCAAAAGTGAAAAAAACCACCTGGCTGAAATGTATACGGGATAATAAAAGGTATTTTTTGGCACCTATCAATTCAGCTGTGGTGACTACTAAATTGCTGTATTCAAATTTAACTGCAAAGTAGCTCTATGAACAAACTGACTGACCAAAAGTTAAAAAAACACCTGTCTGAAATGTATACGGGATAATAAAAGGTATTTTTTTTTTTGCTGTATTCAAATTTAGCTACAAAGTAGTGTGAAGGTAGAGAGGTTTGAATCAATATTGTGTTATATGTATAAATTATGAAATCCCAAGCTTTTCTCCTTATAAGGCATTTCAGCTGAGCAGAATCCATTTTGTCAAGAATGATACAGCAAATTTTAAGAAGCACCTAAGAGGGGGCACAGTCCAGGACGTGACATCCGTTATGGGCTTCCTCAGGATGTAACATCTGCTTATCAGTTCTCTTTCTGAAGAAAAAAGACTTAAACACTGGAAAATCACTGAATTTTTTGGCTAAGGCAATCCCAGGACTTTTTCCCCAGAGACAACGTTGGACCAATAAACGTACTTAAAAGTGCTAAATATGGACATACATCCGTTCCTCTCTTCTCTTTTGCCCCGCTGCGTTTATCTTGATTACAGTTATACAAAGATTTGTGTAATGATTAGCTTTGTCAGAATTTCTTGGATCATGAACGGAATGTGATCAAGAACTCTGTGTCTGACTCAGTTTCTAATCGGCCGATATATGTTCCCCCGATCGTGATTTGGAATACCGGGGCAAACGGGTGACCCCAATGTTGGTAAACGACCCCCAACATTTTGGCGCCCAACGTGGGGCGTGACCTGAGGTGGATCTTCAGGACCCCCAAGGACCCGAACCTGCCACGGGCGTTTGAGGACCGGAGGATATCAAATTGAGGACTGCAGCCTCTAAAGGTCTCGGTAAGTTGATGCATCTATATGTATTTAACTGCCGTTGGCCATTTGATGTCTCCCGGTTAGTAGATTGCTTGTGGTATCTGGTCCGCGGGTGGTCACAATAAAGTGACTCAACCTAGACAACTTTGATCCAGCCCGGCCACGTTTCGAACTTTGTTTTGCTGTGACTTCCAGTAGTTCGGATTGTCACTGTTTGTAGTCACGAACCCCTTTGCCCGGTATGGTTGCTGAAATATAGTGGGAACCTTGACAGTCTCTAAGGTTAATTGTTGAGTGGTACGGGAGTCTCCGGGTTATTTTAGGACAAGATCTGTATATTGCTAGAATATTCAGGTGGGTCCGGTTGGAACTAATTCACTAGGGATTGTTCTGGGGCATATATAAGTATACATATATGTGTTTTGACAAAGACCGGGAGGGTACGGTCCCCACATTGTGGCAACAAAGGGTGGGACTATTGTTGGTTAAGTTAGGGACCTTTTATTATTTTGATAGAATCCTTGTGTTGTGAGACCGGGATCCGGGCACAGGCCGGTGGCCACGGCTGTGTAGTCTTTGTCAGGATTGGAGACTCCCCATACGTAGAACACCAAAATGTTTAAGATGTTTCAAAAAGAGCATAAGTTGCCTGAAGAGGCAGAGACTGTCAGGGAGATTGTATGTAGAAAAGAAGGGAAAAAGTATGTGAAAAATGCATTCAAAATGTATAAGTTGGTGGGATTGCCAAAGAAGGGAAGATTGCAGCCATCTAAATGGCAAGAGGTAGTGGAGAATCAAAGAGGGCAGTTATCTGACAAAGGATGGTTGGAGATGGCACAGGCTCACCTCCGAGTGGCCAGAAGTTTGCAAAAAGAAGGTTTTGTGGAAGTTGAAAGTGTTGGAGGGAAGGATAAGGAAGAAAAACTGTATGGTTACATGATATGTGATGCTAAATGTACTGATTTAAGTGAAGGAGCCTCTGCGCCACCGCCCTACAATGGCGCCGCGAGAGGCCCTGAGGGGGGGACATGTGGGGTATGTGGAAATCAGAATCCTGATCGGGCGGAGAATTGTAGGAACGCACCAGATCCACCCCCAATACCGCCCCCGGCCCGCCCTCTGTATCCCCTGGTTACATCCCAGGGGCAGTATTATCAGGGACCTCCTGCTGCAACCCCCCCACCCGAGGTCCCTGAGGCCGCTCCCCCTCCCCCAACGCCACCCTCTCCACCCAGCCAGCCCGCCCCGGTACCGGTAATGACTATGGGAGGCGCGGAAGGCACCACTGAAGACACCCCACTTGGGCGCTTCCCTAAGTCCTCCCCCCCCCCTAAGTCCACCCCTAAAGCCCCAAGAACCTCAGAGGGAGAGTGGATGACCCGCAGTGCGGTGGTCTCACCCGCGTTTGGTCAAGGGGGGTTTCGGGGAATGGGGAGGGCCCCTCGTGCTCTGTACCCCCCTCCTGGGACCGAGTACAATCCGGAAAGGTGGGATCCCAAGCTCAGTTGCATGTTAAAGACCCAGCACGGTGGTCAAGTACTGTTCTCTCTGGGTCATGGAGACATCACCACTCACCGGGTGGGAGCCATAGTTAACCCCGCCAACCCTCAATTGTCACACCGAGGGGGTTTGGCGCAGATTATAATGGAAAAAGCTGGTTCAGAGGCTAACCAGGACTGTGAGAATTATCTGAAGGAAAAGGGCCAAGTGGAGACGGGATCTGCTATCCTGACGGGCGCAGGAGATCTCCCTTGCACGTTTTTGGTCCATGCTGTGGGACCGGTCTATAGTGGTAAAGATATTGACAAGGAAACAACTCAGCTTACATCTGCTATTACTAATGCTTTGGATTTGGTTAATGAGATAGAGGAAACAATCATGACAAGCCGGTCCATCTCCCTCCCACTTATCTCCTCCGGTATCTTTATGTTTCCTACAAAATTATGCAATTTATCACTGAAGGCCATACCCCCTGGGGTCCAGATCTCCTCAGACATACTTAGCTGTATTGGGGTAGAGGGTCGCATTCATAAGTCGCCCCTCACCGTGCCAATTAATGCTGGTCCCTTCCCTGACTTGATGATCCGTTTCCTAGTATCAGACACCTGCCCTGTGAATCTACTTGAAGCGGACCTTCTGCAGCTCATGATGGCACAAATACAGGATACTCCAGAAGGCATGGAATTAGACCTGTTTGACCCGGCATCTGAAGATGGGATAGCGTACCGCTGTGCCCTTAAGGCCTTATCTGCAGTTATAATGTCCCTAATGGAACCCATGACCAAGATTCCACCTACCATTCTACAACAGCTACCACAGGACTTATGGTCTCAAGGTCCTGACGTGTTTGGACTACTGCCAGTACCTGCTGTGTCAGTTTGTCTCAAGGAAGAAGGCCTGAAGATTCAGATCCAGACCTTACTAAACTTGGTGTCCTAAATATCCTGTACATAACCTTGTAACACGCCTTGGTTGTCCTCACTCAATACCATGCTGGGAAACAACGCCCCTTGGGATACCCATTCAGCACGTCTGGATCCAGTTGCTCGGGACAGCGCCCAACTGCTTGAAGGCTGTACACGCCGCACAGATTTTTACTGGATAAGGGCCCCAGCATCGTCCTGGGACATGATGTAATTACTCAGGCCCCCCCATGACCTTGCTGCAGTCCTACAGCAGACCTTGCCGAAGCATATGGTGACGGGATAATAAAAGGTATTTTTGGCACCTATCAATTCACCTGTGGTGACTACTAAATTGCTGTATTCAAATTTAACTACAAAGTAGCTCTATGAACAAAGCATGACTGACCAAAAGTGAAAAAAAAACACCTGTCTGAAATGTATACGGGATAATAAAAGGTATTTTTTGGCACTTATTAATTAACCTGTGGTGACTACTAAATTGCTGTATTCAAATTTAGCTACAAAGTAGCTGTATGAACAAAGCTTGACTGACCAAAAGTGAAAAGAACACCTGTCTGAAATTTATATGGGATAATATAAGTATTTTTTTTCACCTATCAATTAACCTGTGGTGACTACTAAATTGCTGTATTCAATTTTAACTGCAAAGTAGATCTATGAACAAAATTTTACTGACCAAAAGTGAAAAAAAACACCTGTCTGAAATGTATACGGATATTAAAAGGTATTTTTGGCACCTATCAGTACACCTGTGGTGACTACAAAGTTACTGGATTCAAATTTAACTGCAAGGTGCCTCAATGAACAAAGCTGGCCTGCGCCAAGGTGAAAAAAACACGTATCTGAAATGTATACTGATAATAAAAGGTATTTTTTGGCACCTATCAACCTGTGGTGACTACAAAGTTGCTGGATTCAAATTTAACTGCAAAGTAGATCTATCAACAAAGCTTGACTGACCAAAAGTGAAAAAAAAACACGTATCTGAAATGTATTAGGTTAATAAAAGGTATTTTTGGCACCTTTCAATTCACCTGTGGTGACTACAAAATTGCTGTATTCACATTTAACTGCAAAGTAGCTCTATCAACAAAGCTGTACTGCGCCAAAGTGAAAAAACACGTATCTGAAATGTATTCGGATAATGAAAGGTATTTTTGGCACCTATCAACCTGTGCTGACTTGCTGGATTCTAATTTAAGTACAAGGTGGAAATATAAACAAAGCTGGAAAGGGCAAAATTGAAAATGAACACCTATCTGAAATGTATACTGATAATAAAAGTGGAGTTTTGCACCTAACAAAGAGACCTGCAGTTACTAGAAAAGATGTGTATCCTATAAGTTCAGGCTGCCCAATATCCAGGAAATATTTCAATAGAAAACTGTTAATAATAAAGCTATTGCAGTGCAATGTCTACACTAAGTCTTGGTGAACTTTATCCAGTATTCTTTAAAGAGCTTGTCTGTGTTCGCCAACCACCCCCCCCCCCCCCCCGCTCCCCTCCATGACTTTACAGCGGTAGATGCTCCTTTACAATTCTCTACCTAACTACATAAAATCTTCCAATCTCTAATCTAACTAAGTTGTAAGGATCACAGCTAATAGTAGAGTTTTCTCTGTGCAGAAATTGACTAATTTCGATGAGCTGTTTGGCCACTGGCATAGCGCACGTCCTACTGCTATGAGACGCTGAGAGTCACGGATCATGAACAGGAAGGGCTGTTCTATGTAAAACGAGGTCATGTGATTTTTCCAGCCAATAGCAACCATACACATCCCAGTCATGACGTCGCACACACATCTCACCCTGCTCTATTCTCTAAGCTGATTTGCTGGCTGCCAAAATGACAGGAAGCGCCGAAAATGGCGCGATATTAATAGATTATGAACAGATTTTAACCTAAATTATTGCGTGATCTAAAAAATCAGATCAACGTAAATGCCGTGCCGATTTCAACTTTGTCGATAATAATCTCTCAACACTACTTGTGAGTCATTCACCTTTAATAAATCAATATATTTGTCACATCAGACAACCTCTTTAACATAAACTAGTAATAAAGAAAGTAGCACAGGTAACAAACAATTCAATGAGCGCCTCTAATAAGAGCATGGAACATGGAGATACAGGTCTTCTTCAGGTCACTGTTAGAAGAGATGATGTACAGTGAATGGAAGAACAAGGGGGAATATAATGTAATTGTAATGACAAATCTCACAGTATAATTATGAGGCACTCTGCGTGATAAGATTATATTCATAACTATAAAATACATGATCTGAAACACTAGGAAGAAGCTCATGTTCTTGACAGCACTGAAGTGAGACGCTAAGTTTGGGCTTCGAAAAGTAGATGCAGAGCTCTTCATCCGTCTGGTGTGCATCCACAGAGAATGGAGTATTAGGCAGATTGTGACACAGGAGATTACAAATGGTGGAGAACATCCTGCGAGGAATATAATTTGCTGTTTTTTGGTGTCTAAGACAGGCCCCTCATTGTATGCAGTCACATTCTGCATTTTACCATTTGTGAAATTGTTATGCCTCGAGTAAAAAAATGAAAATCCAAATGGAAAGCTATAAGATAATGAAATGACGGGAGAAGCCAGGAGAAGCCATGGGACGACTGTGGAGAGTTTAGTTTTTAAGAAAATAAAAACCTTCCAGTTGTAGCTTGTAATCTTCACACAGTAAAAGACACAGAGGACGGTGGCAAACCACAGATGAGTGCTGTAGGAGAGCATGAAATTAAGATGAATTGTTACCAAATTGACCATGTCCAGCAGAATCCATGGGTAAAAAGGAAAAGTGACATTAAAGAATAAGACATTAGAAAGATAAAAACTTCTGGATATCACCAAACAGCTCAGGATCTTATAATAGGTTTGAAGAGATCGCAGAGTTTTCCATTTCAGGAAGATGGCAGTCAAAATAATCAGATTTACCAGGATCCCTGCACAGCACTCAGTATACAGCACAGCTAAAAATGTATATTCCAGCCAATTCATCCTATCAACAATGATCTGTTTCTTAAAAATAATTATTTGGTCTGAGGTCTTCTTAGCTCTGTGTGAGGATCAGGTTGTCGGCTGCCTTTACTGATGCCGTGCACATCTCGCATGGAAATTCCTGTTTGATTTCTATGCAAATCTTATGTCTGGCTAGAGGCTTCATTAAAATATAATGAAATAAATATCCTGTAATAGGGAAATACCCCCAGGCCAGAGTTAAAGGGTTAAATTACTTGACTGGTTTTTTAGCCATGAAAGAAAGTGTTTAAAATTCTCAACCAGACATCAGAGAAATTCATTATTCAGCTGAATTGACCTATTTTCCAATTGATCACTAGGTGCAACTGGTACATATTGTTTATTAGGGCGACATGTATGAAGATCGGCGCGTCGGAGCGCCCGTTTTCACGTTTTTTTCCGTGAAAGCTGCGCCTGATTTATGCCGGCGCCCAAAGTGCGCTCATACATGCTGGCGGAAAGTTCACCGCGCCTCGCCAGTGTGTGAGGCGCCTTGCGGAACATAGGCACATAAGGAATGCGCCTAACATGTATTAAGCTTAGAGACAGGCTGGAAATCAGAGAAAAATCATTAAGCATATTAGTGAAGAGCAAAAACAGTTGTCTTTAAAATTAATTAAGGAAGAAAGATAAATATCAAAGTTGAAATCGATTTCAATGTACTGAAAAAGTTGATCAATTAAAACTAAAGGAAATATATATAAGATCTCAAAAGAAAGAAATATCAGCTCTAAAAGGTCTTAAAATATGGAGAAAATTAAACTAATTTTACATTAAATAAGCCAATGCTGATGTTGTACTGATGTTAAATTTTGTCCTTTTTTTAATAAAATATGATGATGTATTTTTTTCTTCTTTCAAACCTTTTATTCTATTTAGTATCTACAGCAAGAGCCAGCACAGCACAGGTCTTGCTGGGACCTGTGGTCCTCCAAGCAGGATTTCTATGTCCCCAGGGCTTAGTTCTGGTCGTATTTACATCCACAAATACATCACCAACTCAGCCTAAAACAATGAACAATTAGCTTAGAATTGCTACCAATGGGAAAACCGGACGTATTTATGGACGTATTTACGTCAGAATATACGTCCGGATTTCCCACTGGTAGCAATTTTTAGGCTGAGTTGGTGATGAATTTGTGGACGTAAATACGACCAGAACTAAGCCCTGGGAACATAGAAATCCTGCTTGGAGGACCACAGGTCCCAGCAAGACCTGTTCTACGCTGGCTCCTGCTGTAGATACTAAATAGAATAAAAGGTGAAAGAAGAAAAAATACATCTTCATTTTTAAATTAAAAAAAGACAAAAATTAACATCTGTACAACATCAGCATTGGCTTATTTAATGTAAAATTAGTTTAATTTTCTCCGTATTTTTAAGACCTTTTATAGCTGATATTTCTTTCTTTTGAGATCTTATATATCTTTCCTTTAATGTTAAATGATCAACTTTCTCTATACATTGAAATCGATTTTATACAACTTTGATATTTATCTTTATTCATTACTTAATTTTATAGACAACTCTTTTTTATTATTGTACTGTTGTAATTGTATTGTATTGCCCCATTACAATAAGTTCTAGCTTCACTGCGCCTCCTCCGGCTGAGGTAGACCACATTGGACTAGGTCCGCCTGTCGGAGCTGTAATGCGCCTCACTTTGCCGACCGGCATTCCTACATGCCTCGGAGTATTCTAATCTGGTGCGTCCCGCCCCAGAACGCCCACTGCACGCCCCTTCATGTTAGGCGCATACGAAAGTGGCGAATGTTGCGCCTAACAGCGCATTCCTGCGTCAGACAGCGGAGCCGGCACAGTGAGGGGCAGTATATGCCAGAAAACAGGCGCAATTCACGATCATACATGTCGCCCTTAGTGCTTATTAGTGTTGGTTGAACCATTTGAAAAAGTTAAGTTCGAGTCGAAATTCTCAATTTTTTAGAACTCAAACCAAACCCACATTTTATGTTTCGTTCGAGTAAAGTTCATGTTCGCCATGAGTGTTGGACGGATCCATTTTAGTTTCATTTTTAGCTGTTTACTGCACAGAGTCAAAAACATTATCGCTGGTCCGTTGCCAGAAATACCGAGTGGTTAGCAATGGCTCGCAGTGCCTGTGGCTTCTAGCCCGCAGCTTGTGGATGAAAACCGAAGCAAAACTGAGAGTCAAGGGTATAGATAAAAGATCCCCCTGAGGAAGCGTCAATTGACGCGAAACGTGCGTTGGGGAGGGTGCTGGACGGGGTGAACTGACCGGTAGTGGATTTTAACACTTTGGTTATTGTGCAATACAATTATTACTTCCCCTGGGTATGGTTGATACTTATGCCTAACTTTGCATTTACCTATGATGTCTTCATTACCCTTGGGAATGTGATCTATTTGCTTATAAATGTATATTTATAATGACAACATTCTATGTATCTCTCTGCCTGCATATTCACTCCTGGCCATCCATTTCCTTTCTTGGACTCGTTACGGACACAATACCTATTTAACATGTACGTAGCTTTTTTATTGTTTCGGTAATTAATAAAGAAATATCTTTTATCTATACCCTTGTGACACACATTTTTGCTTCGGTTTCCATATGCCTACATTGAGAGGGGTGCATTATGTGGTGGGTTGTCTCAGCGCTGTTCTGAACCTCTTATATACTCTCAAGGTCCAGGATTATTCCAGGTGTTATTACGCAGCTTGTGGATGTAGACTGTGAGGAGATGAAAGTCACCTGTGATGAAGAATGATGAAAGACATTGCTGGATTCCAAACGTGTCTGTTGAGCGCAGCTTCGAGCGCATCAACAGTAAGAAGCTGAGATGATTGTGGGGTTGCATCAGTCGCGGATCGCCCTCAGAAAGTGGGAGGGTGGTGGTCAACAATTCTGCTGAATTAACTCTTCGCCAACTCCGTGGTCAGTGGTGGCAGCGGAACACCGGAACTAGGTTTTAACAGTCAAAAGGCACTAGTACCTTGTGAAACGCTGGGCTTTTTTTTCGATCAAGCCTCATATACGCCGACTTACTGTACATTTGCCGATTAGCTTTCAACAGTGCAGAAGAGGAAAGAATATAAAGATTTAAGCAACCATGAGCAATGAACGAAGCACATAGCATGAATTGCTGTGGAAGAGTCATTGGAGAAAAAAAGAATGGCCACACATCCGTGGTCTCCCAAACACGGTGACATCTTCTGCCTCCTCCTTCCACCTCCACCACTCAAAACCCAAGCCTCCACTGCTGCCATGAGGCTGGATGCAGCATGAGCAAGCACCACTCCCAGTCCCAGATAGTGTCGGACGATTCAAACCACCAGAAACAGCCTACACCTTCACCCAGGGTGACCTGAATACCGTACAGCACCCAGTCCAGCACCAAGCCTTCTGTGTACCAGTTGAGGGAGCATAAGTAAAGCATTCACCTCAATCATCCCAAATCCAAAAGCCTGAATGTCAGCATTGCCAGGCTATTGGCTTTGGAACTATTGCCTTTCCACCTGCGATACACAGATGGGTTCCGCTACTTCATGGCCCTGGCATGCCCCAAATATCAGATGCCGAGCAGGGAATTTTTTTTGCCAGAGAAAAGCTGTGTCACTCTCTAGCCCTGACCCCTACCACATTGCCAGAAAAGATCCCTCCACGCGTTGGCTGCATCTGTGTCCCCAAAGCACTCACTATAGACACATGGACATAGGAAGCATGGTCAAGGGCATTACATCTCACCGACTGCTCACTGGGTGAGATTGGTGGATGACAGTACCTCTGGTGATAGGTCTCTTCGACAATCTATCATACTGCTGGGATGGTGCAGAGTCCAGATCCCCAACCTTGACAGGTAGCATCACCTCGACGGTTAGTATTACATGCCAAGAGAATCTAGGCCATTATCAAATTAATTTGTCTTGTAGACCGTCAACACACAGGTCAAAAGCTGTGGATGGCTCTGCACACTCAGACCGACCAGTGTCTGGGTGTTAAGAAACTGGGGCCAGGCAAGGAGGTGTGCGACAACAGGAGGGAGAAATCTCCTTGCTGCCCTTAGGATCGGTAGACTTCTGCACATCCTTTGTCTGGCATACGTCATGAACCTGGTTGTGCAGAAGTTTCACAACATTTACCATGGGTAAGGTACTGTCTGTTGTAGGAAAGAGGCTTGAGGTCTTAGCTCACATTTCTGGCGCTCGCACCCTGCTTCGGCGCGACTGGCAGCGTTGCAGCATCATCTGGGCCTCCCGTCTCATTGTTGACGTGGCAACGCGCTGGATTTCCACCCTCCACATTTTCCAGCAATATGGCAGCAGCATAATTACCATTATGCAGTAAGAAATGTTCATGGCCTCGAACTATCATGTTGCAGGCTCTGGTGTGTTTGGACCCATCGAGTAGTTGAGCAGGTAAAGGATCTCTGCACCATCCTTGACAGCTTTGAAGAGGCCACGAAAATGGTCAGTCTATCAGCATGACCATTGTGGTTATATTTTTAATGGAACAAGCGGTAAGCACTCTGTGACAACAGGTCCCAGCAGTGATGAAAGATTGAGGAGGATGAGGAACATAGAGCCTTACCCTTGTTGGTGAAGATGAAGAAGGCCCGACTGTTTGAGGCAAATTAGGTTAAAGGTCTTCTTTAGGCGGTATTCAAGTCCTATGGCAGGAGCAGGACTTCATTCAGCTGTCACAGAGAAGAGGGCATTAGGCAAGTCCAGACTCGTGGTAAAGGTCATGATGAGGAAAGTGGAAAGGATGAGTGATATAGGAGTTGTGACACCCCTAACTACCAACTCCGATACTTATTTACTCTTCAGGTGGGTAAGAGGATTGCAAAGAATACAGGAGGGAGGAGAAAGAGAAGGAAGATCTTGTTTATGTCCCCTCAAAAGCCCGAGGCTTGGAAAGATGCTGTCAGCATTCACATATGATGTACATATGGAATGCTACTATACCTTAGCAACATGATCCAACGCCATCATGGCCAATCAAAAATGAACAGCAATTACTGAGTGTCCACCCTCCTTGATCCACATTACAAAACAAAAGTCAGCAACTTTCCTTCCACCCACACAAATATAGTACAGTGAGGTACAACAGGTAATTCTTGAGACGAGGGCTCATTGACCAACTCGAGACATCTTATTCCATATTTTACAATCTAATGTCAGTGGTGGAACAATGTCTAGCAGCAGCCACAGCATAGAGATGGCAAAATAGCCGCAGCATGCAGGCAGTGTGGCATGAACCCTACTGGTGACATTTTTGCAATCGAAGTTTTTTACCAGCCTCACCAATTCCTGCAAGTGCAGGGCAATCGATTCCGGACACAGACAGAGACCGCCTTAAGACCATGGTCCATGACTACCTGCAGCTCAAGACCAATGTTTTTGGTCTTAGACTGAACTAGAAATGGACGAATTTGTTTAGAATTTCAGGAAAACTTTGGTTCTGCAAGAAGCCGAAGTTTATGGCACTCTGCAGGAACGAATCATCTTTTTTTTGTAAAATGGCCGTGAGCACATGGCGTGGCATGGGGCAGAGAACTCTGGATGGAAGAAAGAGGAACACCCTCAGATGACGTTGTGGCAGAAACGAGAAGCCAATCAGCAACCAGCAGGCTTCGGATGTCACAGAGCCCTATAAATACGAACGGCAAAGTAACATTTCTCTGCACTTCACACAGTGGACTCTCCTGTCAATAAGCATATGGCTGCTGCTGCAACTTATATTAACACTCTATAGTAAACGAAACTCATTTTTTTCAGTCTTCTGTATTGACAGACTGTTCACTAAAATTGTGTCATCAAACACAACTTAGTTTTATTTAAAACCATGCATTATTATTTTGTTTTAGTTTTGTGGGGTGATTCCTCCCTAAAGAGTCCAGGGTGGTGTCCTTCCTGGCCCATACACACCTGAATTCCATCAGGTTGATCCGTAGGGTATTTCATACCCAAGGCTTAATTTAACCACTTGATTGTGGGTTAATTTGGACTAAAATACAGGGTGTTTGATTGTTTGGTTCCTATATATGTCCTAAATTTACAATCTTGGTTTTTCTGTAGGGATTTCATACCCAAGACTTAATTTAAAACCACTTGATAGTGGGGTTAATTTGGACCTACAATACAGGGGTGTCTGTATTTTTTTTGTCCTATAAATAGCCTCTAAATTACAATTATTATTTAAATATTATTATCATTTATTTAAAGAGTGCCATTGATGTCATGGCGCTGTAACATTTGAGGGGGTTTACATCATAATAATCTCAAATAGTAACAATAATAACGTATGAAATGTGACTACAACTGGCACAACAGAGGGAGAGAGGACCCTACCCTCGAGAGCTTTACAATCAACAAGGAGGGAGGGACGAGAACAGGGAGGTTGAGTGCAGCACAAGTTTGTTGGATGAGTGTAGAGTGTCAGCAGGGTGATTGTAGGTTATAGGCATCCTGAAAGAAATGGGTTTTCCAGGTTGCTTTTGAGGCTGTCAAGAGGGGGAGAGTCTGATGTGTTTGGGCCAGTGATTTCCAGAGTGTGTGGGGAAGCACAGGAGAAGTCTTGGAGACGGTTTTGTGAAGGAGCTGATGAGAGGAGAGTCAGAGGAGAAGGTCCTGTGAGGAGCAGAGATATTCTTGGGATGGGAGAAATCTGGAGATTAATGCAGAGATGTATGGAGGGAGAGGTTATGGAGACCTTGTAGGTCAGGTTACCAACTTGAAATGAATTCTCTGGGCAAATGGTAAGCCAGGTAAGGGATTGGCAAAGAGGGGGAGAGGAAGAAGAGGAGATGAGGTGGATAAAGGATATACATCAGGTTTGTTCTGTACGGTAATTATACATATCCACCAAGGCTTCAATTTAACCTTTTTCATTGTGGGTAATTTTAGGGAAGAGCGAATATCAATCGACAAAAGTTTGAAATCCGGCCAATAGGTTTTATAGGCTTATCTGAAATTACCTATCACGCGATAGTAAGGGTGACAATCATTATAGATAATCTTTTTAATAATTGCACCTTTCAAGTTTCCGTAGACATTTTGGCGGCCACTAATCACTCCAAGGATAGAGGTTGGTTGAGGAGGTGCAGAACGAAGTCCCATGACTGGAGGTGTTATGTATCTCATTGGCTTGCAAAAGTCAACGTGACCGTCGTTTAATCTAAAGCAACAATCAGATTTCTGCTGAGCTCAATCTCTAGTCTATGTCACATCACAGCAGGACGTATCGTGACGGTGATTAACCAAAAGCTGTTCTAAACAGCTCTGAGATATAGCCTCTCTAATACCACAAAACCATCCACCAATGCTGTACTTAGAATATAGATCTATTATGATTAGAATTTCACTCTTATTTAGTAGAGAGAATGTTATTAAAGTTATCTATTAGGTGTTTCCAGCCGCAGGGGGAGCGCGAGAGTGGTGGGCGGCCAGGATGATAGGCTTATTAGTAAAGGAATGTTTGATATTGTGTATAGACCCAGTGTGGTTCTGTGACCTTGGAATTGAAAAAGCAATGTGTTTTTTACCGACTATTTTTTGTCCAGAAGACCACTAATTATAGCATGTGAAAATTGTCCCTTTTGTTTATCCCAGGACGTCTACGCACTCACTGTGCGTAGTCAGTGTTCACAAAACCGCAAACTTATATCCCCAATAGTACTTTTAAATCAGTTTTAGTTATGCCAGTTGTGCCAAAGGCCGCTAAACAATCCATAAAAACATTTAAAATACACTTATTCCAGTCCGTGCATCTGTTTGCCGCAATGAGCTCACTTGTACTCAAATTGTGTTTTACATATTTCTTCCACCAGATCCTATTTTACAGATATTCGATAGAAACAATTCTGTTTTCTAATCCCTATCTGGACCGGTGGAAATTAGAAGGATTTAAGAATATCTGTGATCTGCCGTCTTTGCAGCACAGTTTTTTCTTCATAAGAGACTGTGAAAACACTCTTCCATCCCTTTTAATTTTTTATCTTTCTGAACATGGAGCGTACTTACAGGTGGTAAGCGAGCATAGAGGTTGGGAACATGGATGACCTCTGCAATCCTTATTTTACCACCTCAGCAAACGCATGGCAATGCAGGGCAGGCACATCCAAACCACACAGAGACCAGCATAGACTCAAGTGTGCAAAGGGCAAAAGGCGACTATCTGCGTCTCAACAACTTGATGTTTTTTGGATGTGTTCCGGACCCAATAGACTTCTTGGTAACCAAAATGGAATGAATGGCCCAGCTCCCCCCCGACGCTAAAACGCCATAGGGTGATTCCTGCCCATCAGCCAGCGTCATATCTGAGCGACCTTCATCAGCACAGCTGGAGGAGTCATTACAGACAAACGCATCCGGGATTTCCACTGATAATGTGGATCATTTGACTTTCATCAAGATGCAACAGGCATGGATCTCTGATGATGTTGTGACCCGCCCATTGCCGAGTGTCCACCGATTAGTGCCGGTCTACTTCAAACTCCGCTTCCAAAAGAATGTTCCTTCTTGAAAAAAATTTTTTAAATGATCATTTCTTACTGCAATTTTTATTCTGCAGGTGCCCAAAAGTTTTATTTTCTGTTATGCTTGTGAAGGCGACTGTAAAATCACCACCAATCGCGACACGGGTTTCATGAAAAAAAACATATTCCATTTACTCATTTCTCAAGAAAATGTCCAAGTACTGTGTCAATGGTTTTTGGGGTCATGGTGCAGAGTGAAAATCACTATAACCAGGTCCCTTTTGGTACAGAAATTGTGTTTCTTCTAAGTGCTCATTTCTTCCTCACAATTTTTAACACTGCCTGCGAGGTCATTTTTATAATTTTTTTTGGGGCATTGTGCTGTCGCAAACCAGCTATAAGGTGTCCCAAAAAAGGGCATCTTTGGTGGTTTTGGGGTCAGGCTACTTTAAAATGGATGCCAAGGGATGGAAATTGGGTAGTATTCCCGCCAGGGGGCCGGAATGTAAAAAGGTGCCCGGTGATATGTTAAAAATAGGGAAGATAGTATATGATTGGGCACCCCATTAAGTTAGGCTGCATGTGGCCGTGGGTATACTCTGCAGCACCCGCTGTTAACTGAGAGGCCCTGCCACTGAACCTCTAGCCGTCCCCATATGGGACGTTCTGCAGCCACCCAGCACTGCATATATGACAAGTTGTTGGTCCCTGGGTGCAAAAAGTGCTAGGGGTCTCCAGGCAGAGTCCCCATGTGCCATTTTACAAATAAGCCTGTCCCTTTTATTGTGTGAAAGGGTCCCCGGTACTTGCTGGTACCGAGTACCATGCTGTTGCAACGCCCGTCCTCATGTTTTCTGTTAGCCATTGAACATGATGAATTATTTTAGCCTCTGAATTGTTTTCTGTGACTTTTATAACCTAAGTGTGTTGCCTAAGATGTAGCACGTATCCAGTTTACTGTTGTGGATGTTAATTCCAGCTTCTCCAGCCCTGTTTGGGTGTAAGAACGAAGGTGTTGTTGCTCTCCACTAGACTTTAATGGTCATCGGCGATTATTGAATATCGGCTATCGGCATGATCATTTCAAAGATCTATTATCTATAAGATGACGATTGTCAACACAATCGCTCATCAATTTTCGCCAGTATTTTCATTTGCTTCTCTGTGCTCTTTGACTCTTGCTTGGACCCTGGTTACTCTCTTGTCTCTCGTCTTTGTACCTCGCTGCCCGTTTGTTGCTGACTTGGCCTGTCCGACTTCTCTTGTTTGTTTTGTGTATCTTCGTCTGGTGTCTCACTTGGCTCTGTACATCTTAGTCTTCTGGTTGGGGTCGACCTAGTAAGGAGTCGTGTACCCCAAAAGGCAGGGACAGAGGTTGGGATTAGCGTCAGGGCCTCACCTGTCTGTGTCTCCGTATGCGTCCCTGACAGTCCCTAACATAAAGGTTATATTTTAGATATATTTTTGTCCAATCTAAATTGTCTATGTTTTATTATCTAAGTCCTCTCAACTGCTGCAGAAAACAACAATACATTTCCAGTATTTTCTTCTGGAATCCATGCACTATGGCCATGCTCCCTATGACTTATAAATAAGTTGCCTAAATAGTTAAAAAAAAACCCCACTGCATTGTGCACTATAGAGCTCAGTTCCCTGCTACCTGTTCCCAGAGATTATCAGGACAGGGGGTTTCATCTATCTGTGGTTAAAGATCTCGGATAACTCTAAACGAAACCAAGACAATCCATCAGCTGTGATGAGTTTTTTGCCAGGGATATATTGGGCCCTAAACCATATATTATGTTTCACAAAATGCAGAACCAAATGGCACAATTCATGCCGTGGTTCCTGCCATGGACCGGCTGCGTGGACGTGTCTCCCGTGTCTCTGCTGTGGCTCCCGGCTCAGGGGTTGCAGCAGCCTGTGTCCCTGCTACTTGTTTCTCACCTGTCCTGGCTCTCCTCACTCCTCCCCAACCCCCCCTATGAAGTATGGTGGGGGTAGCATCATGCTATGGGGAGGCTTTGCTTCATTAGGGGCAGGGAAGCTGGTCATAGTTAATGGGAAGATGGATGGAGCTAAATACAGGTCAATCATGGAGGAAAACCTGTTAGAGGCGTTAAAAATCTTGAAACTGGGACATAGGTTCACTTTCCAGCAGGACAACGACCCTAAACATACATTTAAAGCTACAATGGAAGAGTTTACAGCAAAGCATATTCATGTGTTACAATTGTCCAGTCACAGTCCGGACCTAAATCCCATTGAGAATCTGTGGCAGGACTTGAAAACTGCTGGTCACAAACATTCTCCAAACAATCTGACTGAGCTAAAGCTGGTTTGCAAAGAAGAATGGGCAAAAATTCCAGACTCTAGATATGCAAAGCTGGTGGCGACAACCTCCAAACAGCCTGCAGCTGTTATTGCCGCAAAAGGTGGTCTCACAAAGTATTGACTCAGGGGGCTGAATACAAATGCACTCCACACTTTGCAATTTTTTAATTTGCAAAAATTTGGAAAAGTACATATCACTTTCTTTACACTCCACAAGTACTAGCTACTTTGCTTTGCTCTATTGCATAAAATATCAATAAAATGCATCTAAGTTTGTGACAGCAACGTTTAAAAATGAGGAACAGTTCTAGAGGGGTGAACACTTTTGCAACCCACTATGCAGTACAATTTAGAGGCTGAGTATATTTTTCCAGACATATTTCAAGCAATAGTGGCATGAACACAATTATGAAGATGCTCAGAAAGACAAACTTTTAGTTTGTGAATCGTGCACTCAGTATATTTAAAATTTCAAATAGTGCGAACAATCATATAACAATCATATATAATGTGATCAATGTTGTATATTTATGTGCATTGTTTCTCAACAGTGACAGCTCAATATCTGTTCCGTGATACATTATTTCTCCTTACATATATACACAATCTATACATAATACTCTAATATAGGCATATTGATATTTCAATTTTATTGTTTACATATTGTGGCAGGGAGATCTTATATGGTCGCAGATTTATGCCAGTAGGGTGAGTACAGCAGGTATCCTGCTGCCAATACACCACCAAGGACCTGGTCTCGGTGGGGGAAGCCAGCTATTTGGTGTCAGTAGCCATACGTTGCTGACATATGTATATAGCATGCCTACTATGCAGTTATTAGGGGCTGGCTTTTCCTGGGACAGTAATAGCATTGGGCGGGAGACCGTTCCCACATTCCAGGTCAGGCTTTTGGAACATCCCTGGAGGCCCATAAAAAGCCTGGTACTGTAGGTACTGCAGGTGCTCAGGGGGCGTGGTTGCTGCCAGAAGCTAGAGCAGCAGTGGAGCTGGAGAAGAGGCTCTGCCCCCCAGAGGCTTGTGGGAAGCCTGTATACCAGCGGTGGCTGGTTAAAGGAGTGTATATAGTGGTCCTGAGTAGTAGACCACAGCTTAGAGATGGTCTCATTGAGTTAGTAAGTGGCCACATGGCCGAGATGTTTATTTGTTATGTTGTTATGATCCTGTGTCTGAAAATAAAGCTGGCTGAAGCCAGGTTAAAGAGACTCCTGGTGTCAGAAGGTTGATTCCATTCCAATCGTGCCAATTCCAACCCCCAGGCATCCAAACGTGAGTGGTAGCTTACAATATTTATCAGTTGCTTTTTATTTCTGTGTTCAAAGCCTCATTATGGAGTGTTTATTTTGTGCTTACAGCACCGTATTCTGTTTAACCATTTTATGATTTGATGCATTGTTTTAACCCCATTAACTCCGCCAGGAATTTTAGAAAAAATTGTGGAAATTTTGTGTGCATGATTTTCAAACATTAATACATTGTTTCATTCGTATATATACTCCATATGCTATTTCTGTTTTGTGATAGTTATATATTTTCTATGTATGCCTTATGGCTATGTATACGAAATAAGAAGTTCACACTGCTATACTCCTTACGTTGCAGGTATCCATCGGGTTTTGGGGAAAAAGAGTACCGCAATGCCATCACAGTTTTCCCATAAAGACCTCAGGCGGTTGCATGTTTCTGCCACTAGATGGAGTAAAGCAGGATATCTGCAAGCAACATACCACCAATGTTATCTGTCCTTGGTGGGGTATGAGCCAATCAGGTATGTTGTCAGCTACAGTAATCGGTTGGCAGCCATTTACAGTTAGTATGGCTCTTTCAGCTGATCTGGTCTGTAGCTATAGCGACTTGAGGAGCTGATGCAGCCCATACAAGAGGAGATATCTAGGAATAGGTAGGACACTGGTAATGGACACATGTTGCAAAGTAACTTGTTGTTGCAAGATCTTTACCATAAAAATCAATCCTTGTAGTGAGACAACCCCTTTAAAGTACAAAGTCTTTTCTGAGGACCGCTTGTAGCGAAAACTGCAGTAGCATGACCATCTCCACCTTCTCCGGGGTCCAGCTTGTAGTGAGCTATGAGCAGACCACAGAAGGGATTGTGCCAAATGGCAAAACCCCTTTAGTGTACTTCATATTTTGACATATACTGGGTAGAGGATTAGCTCATGCAGCTTTTAGTGTACTACTCTATTCTGCATAAAAGTTGGCTAGATCATGATACAGAATAAATAATTTGACATCTTATATGATCCCTATTATAGACTTTAATCTCTTAAAAGCAGGGCAGTCCCTCTCTTTGTTTGAAATATTAATTTGTTTATTACTTTCCGATTTGTTTGTATCTAAACAAAAATCCCAGGATACAATACACACAATCCCCCTGCATGTCCTCTCACTGCTTCTCCTCCTTGCCTGCCAATACACACATCCCTGCCCCTCCTCTTAACTGCCTTTCCTTTGCATGTGCACGACCTGGGCAGGACAGAATGTTTCCCTGACCAGTAAACAAACACCGTTACTAAGCACATGTAAACCAGCCCGTTCTCTAAAACCGTAGCACTTTGCCAATAGTAACCAAGGACGTACATCCTTAGATTTTTGGCCCCAACATTTTCAACTATGATCTTCATAGTGAGACAACCCCTTTAATGATTTCTCGCTGTTTTCCAGCCTGTCTCGATTCGGAATACATGTGAGGCGCAGTCCCTTCTGCGCCTAAGTCCCGCACTGCGCCCCACACACTGGCGAGGCGCGGTGAACTTTTTACCGCATGTATGAGCGCACCTCCTCGGGCGGCGAATCTTAGGCGCAGTCCCGCACTGCGCTTAAGTTCCACACTGCGTCCCACACACTGGCGAGGCGCGGCGGACTTTACACCCGCATGTATGAGCGCACCTCGGGCGCCGACATACATGAGGCGCAGCTTTCACGTTCAAGCGCTCGAAAACTTGGGCTCCGACGTGGCGAGCTTCATACATGTCGCCCTAAGTGTGTAGTGTGTCTGTGTTCAATATATGTATATATACATACACAATTTCTGGGGTACCTTGTCTAATGTACTGTAGTGTCTGGGGTAAGGTTTGTAATGTAATAATCTCTGGGTATGGTGTAATATAATCTCTGTTGTACAGTGTGTAATGTCATCTCTAGGGTGCGATTAATAATGCAGTAATATCTGGGGTACGGTGTGTAAACTAATAACTTGGGTACAGTGGGTAATGTAGTAATCTCTAGGGTACAGTGGGTAATGTAATATCTGGTGTATGGAGTGTAATGTAGTAATCTCTGGGGTCCAGTGAGTAAAGTAATCTCTGGGGCACAATTTGTAATGTAATCTCTGAGGTACAGTGAGTAATGTAATCTCTGGGATACGGTGTGTAATGTAATCTCTGGGGCACAATGTGTAATGTAATCTCTGGGATACGGTGTGTAATGTAATCTCTGGGGCACAATGTGTAATGTAATCTCTGGGGTGCAGTGTGTAATGTAATCTCTGGGGCACAATTTGTAATGTAATCTCTGGGGTCCAGTGAGTAATGTAATCTCTGGGGTACAGTGAGTAATGTAATCTCTGGGGTCCAGTGAGTAAGGTAATTCACTTCTATGGTTCAGTGTGTAATACAATACATTTTTGGGATATAATGAAATATATTATTTCTTGAGTACAATGTGCAATTCATTCATAATTAATTTCTGGGGTGCGGTGAGTGATGTCATTTCTGGTATATGATATGCAATAAAATACATTTTGGGGTACAGTATGTGACATAAGTGATTCCTAAGGGTACAGTGAGATTGGGTTCTGTAACAGATGCGGCGCACATGCGCCGGCCGCTGACATCCGGGTGTGGATCCACAGTGATCACCACAGGCGAGGTAGAATATGGAGAACCACGCCAGGGAGCGGCGTCTTCACTGAGCCCGCCACAAAGCGGGACGGACTTAGCTGCGGGGACCCCCAGGTCGCTACCCCTGACGTGGCTACCTGCGGTAACAGCCAAGGTACAGGACAGGAACACAGCCGGTGGTAGACAGGAACATAGGTAGCTGGATATGACATACACCACATCAGGCCACGGCAGGAACAGGAACATGACAGCAGATACAGGATGGGGATCACGGCAGGATACACAGGACAGCAGGAGACAACAAACATATGGTCAGGAGCTCTGATGACTACTGGACCAGCATCTCAGGGGATAAGTCCAGAGACACTGGCAGGAGCTCAGAGATGGACTCAGCATGAGACTGCAACAAACAGCAAACAATGGACTGACCCAGAGCAAAGACAGGAACTTCCTCTTATAGTCAGGGGTCATAGGTCAAGAGGAAGTAGACAGAGACAAGTAACCTATAAAGGGCAGGAAGCTGCCACACGCGCGCCCTAGGAGGCACAGTGCGCACACAGTACCCCTGGAAGCGACAGGACAGGCAAGTACCAGGAAGCCACGACACACTGGCGGTCCATGGCAGGGGACTGCGGCGTGATCCGTGACAGGTTCTTTTAACTTCTTTAATGGAGTTATGATGGGGGAATGGAAGGGTTAAGCGAAATTTGCTGCATTGTGCAATGTTTTTTATTTCCAGGGAAAGGGGTAATATTATGGGGGGGTGGTTCGGTTTCATTGCCAGGGCTGCTGTTTAGTCCCAGTCCGGCTCTAAACGTCAGTACTCCGAGAGCCACTCAGAACCTTACGGATTGCACCAAAAGTGTTTGCTCTAAGGACTCCGCCCGGACCTGCTGGGGGAGCTCACAGCGCTCCCTCAGACCTCCTAGCTGGGTTAGAGGGGGCCGCTTCACTGCAGGGGGGGAGAGAAGGGAAGGGAGAGGCAGTGCCACGGCAGGTGAGTG
This sequence comes from Phyllomedusa bahiana, assembly GCA_025379985.1. NCBI lineage: Eukaryota > Metazoa > Chordata > Amphibia > Anura > Hylidae > Phyllomedusa > Phyllomedusa bahiana. The sequence goes on from JAODAL010039801.1 coordinate 24,757, forward strand.
CCGGAGGGCGGGAGGGATAGGAAGATACGGGATGAGAGGGAAAATTGTCCCCCCTTCTTTTTGAACCAAAGTTACGCCCCTGCTCAATAGGGTTTAGGTCTAGGGACATGCTTGGCCAGTCTAGCACCTTTTACATCTCATTTTCTTTAGCAAGGCAGTGGTCGTCTTGGAGGTGTGTTTGGAGTCATTATCATATTGGAATATTGCCCTGCAGCCCAGTTTCCTAATGTAGAGGATTGTGCTCTGCTTCAGTTCACAGTACATGTTGGAATTCATGGGTCCCTCATTGAACTGTAGCTCCCCACAGCTGGCGGTACTCAACACAAACCATGACGCTCTCACCACCATGCCTGACTAGAGGCAGACATACTTGTCTTTATACTCCTCACCTGGTTTCCACCACACACACTTGACACCATCTGAACCACATAAGTTTATCCAGGTCACATCAGACCACTGGACATGGTTCCAGTAATCCATGTGATTAGTTTGCTTGTCTTCAGCAAACTGTTTGTAGGCTTTCTTGTGCTTCTAGGATGACAGCCATGCAGACCAGTATGATGCAGTCCGCGTTTGAGCACTGACAGGCTGACCCTCCACCTCTATGACCTCTGCTGCAATGCTGACAGCACTCATATGTCTATCTTGAAAAGACAATCTCTGGATATGATGCTGAGCATATGCACTCAACTTCTTTGGTCAACTATGATGTGGTCTGTTCTGAGTAGAACCTGTCTTGTTAAACCGCTATGTGGTCTTCTTCAACGTGCTGCAGCTTAGTTTTAGATTGTTGTCAATAGTATTATAGCATAGGGATATAATGTCAATTAAAAAGTGACAGGTGCCACGCCCCTTGGTTAACACATCAACATGACATTTCCCCTGCCCCCTCTTCACCTGGGGGCCAATACGATTGCAACTAATTTTAGTGTCTGCTATGCCTTCAACCACCCTTATTATCATGTACAATGATAACTTAATATCAAAAGGAGTATTAAAGGGGTTGTCTCACTACATTGATTCATGTAGTAGAAGAGTGATTCATCTTACTTCAGTCCTGTTTTCTTGGTTTCACTTTGAATTCAGGGGCGTGTTTACTGGCTTCCACTAGGCTGAAGTAGAAGCCAGGTCTGTAGCTGTAGCAACCAGTGCTGACAGCCTATCATGAGAGATCGAACAGGTCTGTAGCTATAGCGACCTGAGGAGCTGATGCAGCCCATACAAGAGGGGATCTCTAGGAATAGGTAGGACACTGGTAACGGACACATATTGCTAAGTGACTTGTTTTTGCAAGATCTTTAACATAAGAAGCAGCAATCCTTGTAGTGAGACAACCCCTTTAAATAGTAATCACAGTGGATTTCTAAGCACCGCAGCTGTCCTGTATGTTTGCTACGTGTCCATTTCCATTTCCAGCGAGTTGCTGACGGTCGGAAGAGTCTGCCAAAACCCAACCTGTGACCTTTAGATCTTTAGTCTAGCGCGCTCCTGACTGAACTATTTCAGCTTAGTCCATAAATGCCGACCGCTGGTTTACATCGCTGGACATTTTGAGACATGTCTTGTGTGTCTTAGTGCACGATGCTGGAATCCTCTGCTGGGTAACGCCACCCCCACAACAATACTTGACTTGCTGAGACACCGCCCCATGAAAATATTCATAGAAATTCAGACCGGACAATACTGCAAAGTTTAAAAAGCTTTATTGAACCAAATATAGTTTTATTCACATTTTCTGGGGTACAGATAAATTCAGTTGTTATACAGCTCACAGAGCGCAGCACTTTTATAAGTAGGTATATAAATACAATAATGTTCAGATATACACTACCGTTCAAAATTTTGGGGTCACTTAGAAATGTCCTTATTTTTGAAAGAAAAGCACAGTTTTTTTCAATGAAGCTAACATTAAATGAACCAGAAATACCCTCTATACATTGTTAACGTGGTCAATGACTATTCTAGCAGCAAACATCTGGTTGTTAATGCAATATCTACATAGGTGTACAGAGGCCCATTCCCAACAACCATCCCTCCAGTGCTCTAATGGTACATTGTGTTTGCTAACTGTGTAAGAAAGCGATTGGATATTTTGAACACCCTTGAAAACCCTTGTGCAAGTATGTTAGCACAGCTGAAAACAGTTTTGCTGATTAGAGAAACTATAAAACTCACCTTCCTTTGAGCTAGTTCAGAATCTGGAGCATTACATCTGTTGGTTCGATTAAACTCGCAAAATGGCCAGAAAAAGAGAACTTTCATGTGAAACTCGACAGTCTATTCTTGTGCTGAGAGATGAAGGCTATTCCATGCAAGAAATTGCCAAGAAACTGAAGATTTCCTACAACGGTGTGTACTACTCCCTTTAGAGGAGAACAGGCTCTAACCAGAGTAGAAGGAGAAGTGGGAGCCCCCACTGCACAACTGAACAACAAGACAAGTACATTAGAGTCTCTAGTTTGAGAAATCGACGCCTCACAGGTCCTCAACTGACAGCTTCATTAAATAGTACCCGCAAAACACCAGTGTCAACGTCTACAGTGAAGAGGCGACTCCGGGATGCTGGCCTTCAGGACAGAGTGGCAAAGAAAAAGCCCTATCTGAGACTGGCTAATAAAAGGAAAAGATTAATATGGGCTAAAGAACACAGACATTGGACAGAGGAATTGGATGATTGGAAAAAAGTGTTATGGAGACGAATCAAAGTTTGAGGTGTTTGGATCACACAGAAGAACATTTATGAGACGCAGAACAACTGAAAAGATGCTGTAAGAGTGCCTGACGCCATCTGTCAAGCATGGTGGAGGTCATGTGATGGTCTGGGGTTGGTGCTGGTGGAGGTCATGTGATGGTTTGGGGTTGGTGCTGGTCAGGGTCATGTGATGGTCCGGGGTTGGTGCTGGTGGAGGTCATATGATGGTCTGGGGTTGGTGCTGGTGGAGGTCATGTGATGGTCTGGGGTTGCTTTGGTGCTGGTGGAGGTCATGTGATGGTCTGGGGTTGGTGCTGGTGGAGGTCATGTGATGGTTTGGGGTTGGTGCTGGTCGGGGTCATGTGATGGTCCGGGATTGGTGCTGGTGGAGGTCATGTGATGGTCTGGGGTTGGTGCTGGTTGAGGTCATGTGACGGTCTGGGGTTGCTTTCGTGCTGGAAAAGTGGGAGATTTGTGCAAGGTAAAAGGGGTTTTGAATAAGGAAGGCTATCACTCCATTTTGCAATATCATGTCATGCCCTGTGGACAGTGCTGGATTGGAGCCAATTTCATCCTGCAACAGGACAATGAGCCAAAGCTACCTCCAAATTATGCAAAAACTATTTAGGGAAGAAGCAGGCAGCTGCTATTCTGTCTGTAATGGAGTGGCCGGCGCAGTCACCAGATCTCAACCCCATTGAGCTGTTGTGGGAGCAGCTTGACCGTATGGGACGCAAAAAGTGCGCATCAAGCCAATGCAACTTGTGGGAGGGGCTTCTGGAAGCATGGGGTAAAATTTCTCCAGATTACTTCAGCAAATTAACAGCTAGAATGCCAAAGGTCTGCAATGCTGGAATTGCTGCAAAGGGAGCATTCTCTCGCGAAAGCAAAGTTTGAAGTAGAAAAATTATTATTTCAAATAAAAATCCTTATTTCTAACCTTGTCAATGTCTGGACGAGATTTCTATTCATTTTGCAACTGATTTGATAAATAAAAGTATCAGGGAAAACACAAAATTGTCTGGGTGACCCCAAACTTTTGAACGGTAGTGTAAATACAACGGCAACCGGGATAAATGAATGTACAGGTAAAAAGACATATTTTACAAAGTTAACCACGCAGCCTGGAGTATTGGCAGAGTATTTTTTTAGGAAGTAAACTCCCCTGTGTCACCCCAGGTGTTGTAGTAGGAATAGATAGAATTCTACATTTAGGGGTGACAGTTCCAGCCGGGGTATTCATCACCACTTTTAAGCCATCCAGAATCTCTCTTGTAGATGAATTTCCCACAACTGTAGAGGGTATATTTAAATCGGCCATGGCCGGGAGGAATTTTATTTTTGAGAAGCCCATGGCTTTGACTTGTATTGCGAACCAAATCCTTCAAATTAGACCCCGGAACAACATTTCCCCTATAAATAAATTCGCCTTTATCATTCCAGACTGTAACTTCTGCATTTTTTTTTTTTAAATATGGATTGACGTGACTTACAAAAGGAGTACGTTGCTTTATTAGAAGTTGTGTCTGACCCTTGTTGATGACGAGGGATACGAGGTATAACAAGATTTAGGGCCACATGTATGAACCTGTTTAGGTCTGAAACTCACTCTTTTGCCCACAGGTTACTACGGGCAAAAAAGGGAGTTTTAGACCTAAACAGGTTCATACATGTGGCCCTTAGTCGCTAGATCTTTCGTCTCCTGTTTAGCAAGTACCAAGTATCTTTGTAGAATTTCGGAATATTTTTTAATTTTCACATCATCAGCCAGGTCGCCCCAGAAGCAAAATGTCTCTAATTTCATCATTGAGATGGTGTATCACACTCTGCTTATATGTTAGTTGTATGTGTAGTAGTGATGCTTATCTTGTTGAGTTCGTGTTTAGGGACCAAGTACATTATCTCAGCGGTTTTCTCAAATTTCTTTTTTAGCAATTTGGTGGTTTTTTAATGGTAAATTTTAAAACCCAATAGCGGGGGCCCCAAACATCCCCACAATGATAAACTAAAGGGTATGGGGTTTTACACGGCGTAATGTACGCCTACAGTAAACCCCCAATTAGTTCCCCCGGGGGAAAAAGGGGGGTTGCGCTGATCAGTGCTTTCTTCCCAAGGCGCCCGGGGGCGCACACCAGCCCCAAAGACTGGTTTATTACTCGTGGGCGTATTTACCCCAAATTTAAATTTACATGTCATTATTCCCCCCCCATACAAACGATTGGGTTGTAAGCCCCGGGAGAGGAGGGGTAAAAAAATATGAGAACTGTGGATTACCTTTAAATTTTGGGCGCGCCATTTCGCTCGTATTAGAGCGAAAAATTTTGATGTAAAATAAAGGCCCAAATTCCCCTTGTGGGGAAAATGCCCCCAAAGGTGAAAATCCCAAAAAAAATTTTCCATCGTGCAGAAAATTTTTTAAAGGGGCATTTAATGGTTTTAGATCCCCCTGAATTGGGAAACCTCCCCTTTTAATTTAAACTGTCGTCTGGGTTTTTAACCCGGGAAAAATTTAAACCCTTAAAGGCTTAAAAAAGGCATTTTTAGGTATAGTTCTAATTGTATGTAATGCCCCTTGATTTGGGGCATTGCATTTTATGTAGGCGTACAGGGCCCCACATTGCTAAATTTAAATTTAAATGCCCTTTTTAGGCACATTAAATTTTGGTGGGGCCCCGGCCCCTTTTAAAGCACCTAGTTTTAGTACATTACGTTGTTTATTATTTTATTATTTTATTTTAAGGGGCGCCCTTTATTCCAGGGGGGCTGTACATTGAGGGGGGTTTACATACATAATATTTCCAAATGGGACAATAATTTCCGATGAAAAAAGACTTTACAACTGGCACAGGGGAGAGAGGGCCCTCCCGTGGGGGGGCTGACAATCCACCAAAGGAGGAAGGAAGAGGGCAGGGAAGGGGAGGGGCAAAAACAAAGGGTTTGGGGGGAGTACAGGGGCAGGGGGTTTTTAATTTTTTTGGGGTTTTAAAAGGCCCCTGAAAAAAAGGGTTTTCAGGTTTCCTTTTTTTAAACTGGCGAAGTGAAAAGGGGTCTGATTGTTTGGGGGCAGTTTAGTTTTCCGGGGTGTGGGGGAAGCACGGAGGGGGAAAATCTTGGAGACGGTTATGTGGGGGAGTGATAAAGGAGAAAAAGGAAGAAGGTTTTTGAGAGGAAACGGGGGATTTCTTTTAGGGGGGATATCTGGAAATAAAGGGAGAGAGTATGGAGGGGGGAGAGGTTTTTGGGGAGCCCTTTTAGGGCAAAGGTTTTTAGCAACTTGAAAGAAATTTGGCTGGGCCAATTTTGGGGAGCCAGTGAGGGGGAAAAGGAGAGGAGTAGCGAGGAGAGATGGGGGGTTTAAAATGGGCTGCAGGGGGAGAGAAATGGTTTTTTAAGGGGAACAAAGGTGGTGATGGGGAGGGGCCCCAAAAAAAGGGTACATAGGGCTAGGCGGAAAATGACGAGGGGATGGGGCAACAATTTTTTTTTGGTGGTTTGAAACTGAGGAAATGAGCATGCCGAGATAGTTTTCGGTGGAAAAGGAAAGGGGAAAAGGTTAGGGTTTGGGGGTTTGGGGGGTTTAAAAGGGCAGAGCGGGAAAAGGAAATTTCCCCCCAAAGGGAGCGGGCTTTTTGGAAAAGGTGAGATGTAAGACATTTTACAGTTTATAGAGGGAAAAGGTTGGGGGATGGAGGGGGACGGGGGGAAAGATGAAAATTCTGTTTCTTCCCCAAATTAAATTTTAGGGGACGGGGGGGGAGAAAAAGGGGGAAAAAATGGACGATAAAACAGTTAGGGGTCCCTTGTAGAGTAGAGAGGTGGCATCCCGGGGGCCCAAAATGTAAGGGGTTGTGGGGTCGTTAAAAACATATAGTGGTAGTAAAGCCATGTGAAGCTATGAGCTGACCGAGACCAAGAGTGTAGAGAGAGGAGTAGTGGGCCCAGGACTGTCCCCTGGGGGCCACCAACAGAGAGTGGCCGGGGGGAGGAGGTGGAGCAAGAATGAGAGACGCTGAATGTCCGATCAGAGAGGTACAAGAAGGGTCCCGGAAGAGCCAAGTCGTGATGCCGAGGGAGGAGAGGATTTGTAGGCAGGAGGGAATGGTCGACAGTGTCAAAGGCAGAGGACAGGTCTAGAAAGGGGGAAGGACAGAGTAGTGGCGTGAGGCTTTAGCAGTTGCTAGGTCCCTTTGGGGACCTTGATTAGGTGGTTACGGTAGAGTGGTGGGGCGGAAACCAGATTGTAGTGGGTCAAGAAGAGAGTTGGAGGAGATGTGGGAGGACAGTTGAAGATGGACGTGTTTTTCTCGAGGGTTTGGAGGCAAAAAGGGAGCAGTGGATGGTGCGATAGTTGGAAGAGAGGAGGGGTCAAGAGAAGGTTTCTTCAGGATGGGTGGTGTGGTCGCATGTTTAAAGGGGGAAAGGGGGAAGTTTGCCAGAGGTTAGCGATAAGTTGAAAAGATTGGGTGAGGGCTGGGATGAAAGCAGCACTAAGGTCTAGGATAAGGTGTGATGGCGTGGGTCAAGATTACAGGTAGTGAGGTTGGTTTTTGGACAGTAGAGAGGAAAGATTATCATGTGTGTGGGGAAACAAATTAAGGGGGAAGAGCATTGTGCAGATATAGAGGAGGGCGATGGGGACTGGGGGCTGAAGCTTTCTCTGATAAGGTTGATCTTGTGTAGGAAGTGAAAGGCAAAGTCGTCTGCTGAAAGGAGAGAGGGTGGAGGAGGTGCTGGTGGGCGGAGGAGAGAGTTAAAGGTGTTGAATAGTTGTCTGGGTTTGAGAGACAGAGAGGATATGAGATTTATATCGCGAATATGGCGTCAAAAGTTTTTTGGGCGCAAAATACACCAAAACTAGGGCGCATTTGTATTGGGACATGTCGCCCTATGTGTTTCTTTTCTTTATGGGCTGAGTTTTATCACTCAACGTCTTTATAGCTTTACACCACTTCTTTAATATTTTTTTCTGATGCTTTTAGAGGTATTGGCCTTTTTTAAAATTTTTTTAAAAAGGGGGTTTTGGCCCCCAACCCAAGGTAAAAAATTTATGGTTTGGGGAAACCGCAAATTTAAAAAAACAAAACCCTTTTTCCCCATTTCCCTTAATTTTTAAAAAATTTTCTGCCCGTTTTTGTTTTAGCTTTTCTTTCCTTTTTGTGCTCCTTTGCTTTCCCGTCATCTCCAAGGGATAAGACCGGGGGCCGGGGAAAAATCCTCCCTTCCTGGTCGCACATGCTTTAGACATTTATTTCTGGTCTGAGGCAGTATCTGAGTGTTCAAACCACAAGGGGCTGTCATTCTACTCCCGCCTCTGTGCTCCTTTTAAATTTAGTGAAAAAAATAGAAATAAATTTAAAAAAAAAACCCGGGAGGGGTTTTTTAAATAGGAAAAAAATTTTGCCTGGGGGAAACAAAAACTTTACCTCTCACTACTCACAAAAGCTTTTAATAAAAGGGCCCTTTTTTTGGGCTACAGAGAGGGAAAAGGGGTTTTTATGTTTTCCAATTCCCGCTTGGGTCACCAAAGAATTTCAATTCAAAACAAATCATAAACACCCCCCTTTTGACACACAGGGGCAGAAGATGGATGAGGAATATGTTTTGAGATTGTGGCAAAAAAACCCCCTTTTGGCCTTTTTTTTTTTGGGTTTTTTAGTAAATCATTAATAACTGGGCCCAAAATAGTTTTTTTTTTATTTGGGAAAAACTGGCTTTACCAAAACATTTTTAAGAAGGCCAATTTTTGCCAAAATCCTCCCGACATCTTGCGGGTTTTAGTACAAAGGGCTTGAAGTATGGGGGACAATTTTTAAACCCTTTAGGTTTTTTTTTTCTTTTTTTTTTTTTTTAGAAACGTAATTTACGGTAAAACTGGGGAAAAAAAATCCTGATCTTAAAAGAAGCTGCTCAAGGGTATTAGCTTTCAAATCAACCAATAAAGGGTGTTTGGCTCAATCGTGACCCTTTTAAAAGCTTTTCCCAAAAAAAGCGTGGGTTTTCCCCGGGTTTCAGCTTCTTAGATGTTTTGGATTTGCATTTTAAACACAAGGATTTTAAAAAAGAACCCTTTACTGCTATTTTCAAGAAAGGCTGATGAGACGAAGATTGAAATTTTTGGGGGTTTAAATTAATTTAAATGGTATTTGTTCAAGTCAAAGGGAAAATTTTCATGTTGGGGCCCAACTTGGGAAAAAAGCCAAATTGGGCCCCCCCCTATTTATGTGCCCGACCCCCAGGGGGCAAACCCGCAACTGGGCAAAGTCCCTGCGCTGTAAATGCCCCGGGCCCCTCATAACAAGGAAAAAGTCAGACAAATCCCGGGTCAATATCAAAATTTTGGGAAAACCCCAAAAACCAACAAAAAACAAAACCAAGGAATAAACTAAACAAGCCAAAGATCAAAAGCAAAAGGAACCCAAAACACAAAAAACAGGAGGAAGCCGGGGTCAGGAGAAAAGGCCGAGGGCCAAATTAAAACAGATAAGCAAAACACAATAAAAAGAACAAGTAACACGAGGTAGCCAAAGGGAAAATCAAGGCCCCAGCACACAGCCCCCGGGGTTTAAAAAAGGGGTTCCCGGGTACCCCCCCTTTAAAGCTGATTTGGGGCGGCCCTCCGGGTTTCCCCCCCTTGGGCTGGTGCACTCGCCCCGTCAGGAGTGGGTGGGGGTCTGTCACTCAAAAGAGCTGCGGGAGCAAGTGGGACAGGGGGGGAATCGCAAAATCACCGGGTGCGCCTTTTCTGCAATCCCGAGCCCACTTAGCCCGACAGTAACCCCCCCCCTTTTTGGGGGGGCCCCCGGGGGGCCATTCCCCGGGGTTTGGGGTTTTTCTGGGGAGGGCTCCGGAATTTTTTTCCCCCAAACCCGGCGATCAGCATGGGTAGGTTTCCCCCGGGACCCCCCATTTTCTTTCCCCAGGGGCCCTCCCCCCTCCAAAGGACCCCCGATACTGCAGTGACCTTTGGGCCTTACGGAAACTAAACTAAGGGCACTTAATTTCCTAACCCCCCCTATGCGAAATTTAAGAAGGGGCCTTAAGGGCCGAGTCCCCAGGCTGAATTTACCCCTTACGAAGGCACGATGGGGAAAAAATTTTTGTATACGGAAAAAGAAGGGGGGGAATTTTAGCCGAAAAAGCCACCGGGTTAAACCATTCCCCCTGAAACCCACATATGGAAATTTTAGGTACGGTGAAAAGGGGATAGTTCACCAGGAGCCCCCGGGGTTCTGGAAAACCCCTTTTTCCCACGCGCCCCCAAAAATTTCACCCCAAGGGTTCCGCATAGGGTCAAAAAGCTGGCACACCCCCTTCCAGAAGAAACTTTCCCCCGCCCAAACAGGTATTGCCCCGCAAAGGTAAGGAACATCTGTCAAAAACACCGTTTCCCCAAACCCGAAATTCCCCCCCAATTCCAGGGCAAACAATGGGTTTTGTTTTGAAGCCAGGGCAGCCCCAACCCCCACATCAGGGGGGCCCGGGCCCCTCCAAAGAAAGAAAGAATTTTCACTTTTCAATAAGTTTTGGATCCGACCACCATCCCCCACTCAGGAGTACAATATTGGATTGCGCCCCGAGCTAGTGGGGGGGGAAAACCCAAAAGCCAAAACCCGCAGTGAGTAATAGTGGTTACAAGGGGAGGCCCAGAAGTCTTTGGGGAAAAACGGGATCCCAAAAAAAAATAGAAAGGTGAAACCAGAAACCAAAAAACGCCACTCCCAAAAACCGGACAGCGACAAGGGATGAAATCTTAACCGGGGGGCCCCCCGCAACTTATTTGGGGTACAAAGGAAAATACCGGGTCGCCTAGGTGATCCTCCCCTGGGTGACCCCACCTAGGCGTTTGGGGTTTTTTCCGAAAATGGTTTTTCCGTTTTTGGGGCATTCCCCCAATTCTGTGTCCATCTTTTCCAAGTAGAAGCCAACCCCCTTTGGGTGGACGAGTAATCCTACGGTCTCAGCCCAAATGACAGGGAAAAAGCCCCCCCATTTCTTGGGGCCCCCCTGGGTTTTTTTTCGGAAACAACGGGTTTTTTTGGGGGACCATGGGGTGGACCACCGGGGAGGAAAAATTGGGTTCCTGCCCCTCTCTCCCTAAAACATTTGTCCAGGGGGAACGGCCAGGGGCAATGGCCCTCATTAAAGGTAACCGGGGGAGGGGGAAGCCAACCCAATAAATCCTTCACAATGGTCCCGCTTTAACCCCCAATCTAAATTGGCATCTGAGAGGGTGCGTTGTTCCAAAACCCCCCAAAAACGCACCGCGAGGGGGGGGGGGGGAAAATTTGGAAACAAAAAATCCCCCCACATTCTTATCAAACCCCGGCCCCAAAGTGGTCACTGAGCCTCGCCCACAGCTTCCCCCTCTGGGGGCATTTTAAAAAGTACCCCCTAAAAACGGGGGAAAGAACCCGCCCACAGAAGACAGTTTAAAGGGGAGTCAAAGCGGTAACCCAAATTCCCACTCCTGGGGGGGAAACCCCGCATAAGGAAAATTTAAAAATTCCCCAAACCCCTTTTTTTCCCCATTTTCCCCCAGGAAAGTGGGGGGGAAGCCTTTAAAAAAACGGCACAACCCCTCTCTAAAAAAAACCACAAAAGGGCCTTCTTGTTACCCGAGAACCTGTCAGGGAACGGATTTGGGGGTTTCCCCAGGAGGGGAAGGTAAATGCAGGGACCTTCTGACTTGGGGTAGCCTTACCCTTTGGTTTTTCTACCTTCCCGCGCCGATCCTGGTTAGCTGGGGGTTTGCCCCCCGCTCGGGGTCTAAACCCAAACTTTTTCCCCTGGGGGTCCAAAATGAGGGTAAGCAGTAAAAAAGGTTTTTTGGGCCCGTGAAAATGTCAAAGTTTAAGGGAGGGGCAAATGAAACCCTAACTGGAACCCAGCCCACTTTTTTTTTCCCCCCCTGGGCCCACTTGACGTGCGGGCGCCCTAGGCGGGGGAAAAATGGCCCAACTGGGCACCAAACCCCTTCCCGCAAAGGAGTTTGGGGGCCAAAACAAAAAGCAAATAAATAGTCAGACAGTCCCCCGGGTCAATATCAAAAAAAAGGAAAAAAGCCCAAAGCCACAAATTTAAACCCGGGGGAAATTTTAAAGTAAACAGCCGAGGGGCAAAAGCCAAAAGAAAACAAAAGGATACCAAAAACAGGGGGGGCCAAAAACCCGGGGTCAGGAGAACAGGGCCGAGGTTAGGTAAAACAGATAAAACAAAACACAATAAACCGAAACAAGGAACACCCCCATAGCCCGGAATATCACAGGCCCACACAGCCTTCAAGGGGAGTTTTAAATTTGGGGGCCTGGTTTTCCGCCCCGGCCCGCTGTTGGAGCGGCCTCTGGGTCCTCCCATTGGCTTGTTGCCCCCCCTGTCAGGAGTGGCCCGGGCATCCCGGGCACTCACAGAGCTGGGGCAGCCCCGCAAGTGTATCAGGGAGGGGGCGCAAAATAAGCTGGGTGCCCGCCTGTCTAAGGGCGAGGGAAGGGTTAGCCCGACAGTATGTTGGGGGAGAAAAGCAAAGGCCCCGCTATCCCTGCCCCAATACCCAAACCCAAACAATGAACATGGGGGGTGGGCCAATCATGCTAAAGGGGGGTGTTTTTCAGCTGCAAAGGGGCAGGACGGGCTGGGTTTCAATTGAAGGAAAGATGAAAGTGGCCAAGTACAGAGATTAAACCCGGATGAAAACCTTTACCAACGCTTGGGGCCCCAGACTTTGGGCCCCAAGGTTAAAATTTCCAACAAACAATGACCCCTGAGCCCCCAGATAAAAAAAACAAAGCAGCCCGGGTTCAGGACAACTCTGTGCCCCTTCCTGACCGCCCCAGCCAGACCCTGGCATAAAACCCCTTGAGCATCTCCGGGGATACTTAAAAAGGCTCCACCAATGTTCACCAACCAAACCCCGAGGGAATGGGGTCTGCAAGGGAAAAAATGGCAGAGGATCCCCCAAATTTCCCGGGGTTGGGAAAAAATTGTTACATCAAACCCCCAAAAAGACTCAGGCGTTGTGGGTGCTTCTACCAATACGAAAATTAAGGCTTTTGTTCACACAAATTTTTAAAAAGGGGGACTTATTTCAGTCTGCAATTCCCGTTTCCCTACTGGCCGGCAAATTACGGCTGGAAATTTCCCAGGGTTTGAGATGGGCGAATTGGGTTCTAACGAAGT
>JAODAL010039802.1:0-37620 GCA_025379985.1 Phyllomedusa bahiana
AAAAATTTTCATAAAAAAAGAAAAAAAAAAAAAAAAAAAACCACCACAATTTAGCGGCAATGGCACTCTTTTGAGAGCCTGGCATAGTATCGTCTGTGCAGTGACAGCTGTGCCTGGTACTGCAGCTTGGCCTATTCAATTTAATAGGGCTGAGCAGGGCTAAACTGCAATACTGCTTTGCTCTACTGAATGGTGGGGTTCTGAAGATCAGAAACCCACCAATTATACAATAATTACCTGTCCTACAGATAGGTCATCAACTGAACTTCCTATAAAATCAGTGTAAGGGTAAATTTAATTAACATGATATCTATGTGCTTCAAAAAATAAAGATAAAAAACATTGCTAGGATATGATCCCCACTATATGATCAGTGGGGATCCTACTTTTTGGATCCATAGCTCTGATTATGAGACTAAAGGGACGACTGTTTTAGGACTTCCGCCCAATAACTGTATTTCCCTGTACATTGGCACACCCAGCAATCTGGCAGAGCAGAAGATTGTGGTTGGTTCTTTCACTTGGAGGTGTGCCGCAGTTCCCCTGTATAGCCAAGCTGTCATGTATGTTTGTGAAAGGTACAACTGTGAAGCGGCTTCAGAGCTAGAGCAGACTGCTTGCCCTTTATTTTCCTCTGGATCGGTGGAGGTTCCTGATATCAGCCTGACGGTTCCTGACTTCTACCAATCATAAAGTGATAGCGTATCCCAGTGTTATGTCATCACTTTAAAAAGAGTCTAATTTTTAACAGTTGGTTTTAGTACTTTAGTTTTACTCTCCTTTGTTTGCTGTTTCAGTAAGTTAAAGTATGCCCCTTTTGAGCTATGTCTAGAACCTCTCACCAAGCCAACCAGTACTGTGCTCTACACTGATATAGAGCAAAGACTCTAACACAGCTAGTACCATAAAAAATATGTTGCTCACCTTGGATCCATTGTGTGGTAAAAAGCTTACAATCTGTGGCGCACAGACAGCTCCTGGGACCCTTGAAGCTTGTATATATCCAAAGAATTCTTATAAATGCATTCAGCAAATCACAGATTTCCTTAAAATAATATTCTTTATTTCATCACGTTAAAAATAAAATTCCACATTTTGACATTTCCATAGAAACGCCACATCACAGCACACACGTTTTTAGTCTCTTATTCTTAATCATTGCCAGTGCAAATGTCATTTTCTGCTTAGTTAAAACAATATGTCAACCAATGAGAATTGAAGGTGTGTCCATTGGGGACCAACATGGAAAAATCCTCTAACAATTGAAATATTGAATACCATCCACTTTCACATTTCATTAAGGTTCATATTGAAACATGCAAAATAAATGAATGGCTAAATGTGGACAAAATTATATAATATCCTGATATAGTGTCCTGATATAAAACGAGTAAATTTCATGATATTATGTTGATTAGTTTTTTTTATATTGGTTATAACACATTGAAAATGTCACACCAGTAGTTTTTATTTTTTTTTATTGTCCGGTTATTTTGTTGTTCCAATAGATTTTTTCTACTTTTTTCTATCCACAATTTTCTTTGCTCATTCCAAAGTCCAGAGGATGCTCTCTTTGTTCCAGTCTGTTTAAAGCCTCATTTGCTTGTTGTTCAAATGTCGCTTCAACTGAACATGCGCATTTGATCTGTGTAAGGCTATGTTCACACGGCTTATTTTGGGACGTATTTCAGCCCATAATTCGCGCTGTACTGCACAAATTGCGGGCTGAAATACGTCCCAGTCATTACGGTAATCCATAGTTCTCTATGAGAACTGTGAATTATGTCTCATCTCCCTGCTCAGACAATACGCCGAGGCGGGAGAGAAGTGACATGTAAATTACTAGCGGTGAATATGCGCCGCTAGTAATGAATGTCTATGGGACCGGCGGGCACCCAGGTTCACATTGTGTTTTTCAGAAATGTTTTTTTTGTGCAGAACTATACGTTGTATTTGGCATATATTGCTTTTAATCTATATAGGGAGGAAGGGATGCCTCTATTTTGGTTTCTTGCACCCCGTCCACCTCCACAGGTTGTTATATCAGTGCAGTATGCTTGCAAGGTTGGTGTTTTTTTTTATTTTTCTCTCTGGATTATGGAGTTCGGTTGACCCAATGAGAAGACTGAATTTGGCTCTATTGAGAGGTAAAGATAGCGTAGGACCACCCGCCTTGAGATCCCGTTGTAAGCCGGGGGTGGCTTAAGCATTATTTGATCTAAACGTGTGAACTAAGAATCTCAAAGTTTTTTTCATGAATTTCAGATTTGCCTCATTGTTATTGATGTAGGATATAAACTCTGGAACCGACTTTGAATCACCTTTCCACATTAATATCGTATCATCTATGAATCCCACATAGTGATGAATCGATTTGTGGTAAGGATTGTTGGAAGAAAAATTATAATATGCCTCCCACCAGGAGACATACATTTTTGCTAGTGATCTTTAAAATTTTGCCCCCATCTGGCATCCTCTGGTTTATAGAAACAAATTGTTGTCAAAGGAGAAATAATTATGTTTTAACAAGTACTGTACAACCTCAAAAATGTATCTGTTTAAATCCTCTGTGTATTCTCCATATAAATGATGTGCTATTGCCATTATGGCCATGTCTTGGGGAATACAGGAATAAAACGAACATGTATCACATGTTTTCCACATAAAATGATCTCTCTACTCACAATCATCGAACATAGACAAGGCTTGTTTAGAGTCCCTAATGTATCCTGGTGTGTCCTCGCTACCAGCGGTTGTAAAAGTTGGTCCACCCATGCACAAATGGGTTCATTTGAATAACCTATGCCAGATATTATAGGATATAATGGTGGTGATTCTGTAGATTTATTTATTTATTTATTTTTCATTTATTTATTTTTTTTTTAATAAGACATATTCCCTCTGATATTATTTTGTCTAGGGTCCTGAATAAGATCTTAAGAGGTTTGTGGTAAGTATTTGTATGCTGCAAAATGTCCATTGCTAAATTTTTATACATTGATTTATTCAACACCACTATTTTTCCACCCTTATTGGCATTTTGTATTCTGATTTCTCTGTTAGACAAAAATTGTGAAATGGTCTCCCTTTACCTTTTATTCAAGCTCTGAGGTATCCAAGTTGTCATAATCTGTTCATGCAGATGTCTAAGGTCTCTTTTAACTCATTCTTGGAATTTGTCAATAAGTTTGTTACATCCTTTTGGTTTTAATAAAATATCGGTTTTTAACTGAATTTTTTTTGTGTTTGTCGGCGTGAGTA
Organism: Phyllomedusa bahiana; assembly: GCA_025379985.1. Taxonomy (NCBI): domain Eukaryota; kingdom Metazoa; phylum Chordata; class Amphibia; order Anura; family Hylidae; genus Phyllomedusa; species Phyllomedusa bahiana. Next base: position 3,262 of record JAODAL010039802.1, read on the forward strand.
CACTGACCCCCCATTTTAGAAAAATTTTATGATGATAATTTGTCCTCAAATTTTTTCCCAGAGAATTAATTGATAATATTCATTGTTTGTTCTGGATTTCTTTATTATTTCTGTGTAGCGGTCCAAAAATATTTTTTTTACAGTTAACCCCTTAAGGACCCGGCATTTTTTGTTGTTGACACGTTCGTTTTTCCCTCCTCGTTCCCCGGGGTCATAACTTTTTTATTTTTCCATCTCATAGACACATAGGGCTTTTTTTTGGGACAAGACTTACTTTCTAATGGTGCATTCACAAAAATAGAATATACTGGTAACCGCAAAAAAATTCCAAGTGAGAAAAAATTGAAAAAAAAATGTATTTTCGCCATGTTTGCGGGGTTTTGTTTTTTACGGCATTCATCTTTCGGAACACAATGTGTTCCTGTTTTCAAAGGTTTTATATGTCCAGCAATACCAAACATGGGGGTTTCCGTTATTTGGACCGTAAAAAAAAATCCCAAACTCTTTCTATTTTTAAAATTTGGGCTGCGGTCCCCAATTGTCGACCAAAAAAAATTTTGTCTAACCATACGGATTCAGTGGGGTGCTTTTTTTCGCACTAAAGCGTACTTTTTATTGCAGCATTTTGGAATGCATGCGACTTTTTTGATCATTGTATTAGATTACGTCTGGGTGGCGGGTTCATCCTTTTTTTTTCATGTAAACCACCCCCCTATTTAGAAACATGGCCGACCTTTTGGGAAATTTGGCACTTCTTCCCCGTAGGGTTTCACCCATACCCCCAAAGATTGTAAGCTCCACGAGAGGGCCCTACACCTTTTCTTTTTTGTAATATTTTTGATGTGAAATTACTGCAGTTTCCCCCTTGGGAATTTGTAAAGTGCTGGGATTATTTTGGCGCTATAGAAATAAAGATTATTTTTTTTAATTATTTTTTTAAATTATTCTCACTTTTTTTTCCTTTTTTTAAGTGACGTAAAATGCCCAAAAAAAAACCAATTTTGCCTTTTGGGAATTTTTTTTCTACGGGGGTTCAGCGACGGGATAAATGTGTTAGATTTTAAGATCGACTTTTTGGACACGGCGATACCAAATATGTTAACTTTTTTATTTATTTTTTTGTTTTATTTGTAAAAGGGGAAAGGGGGGGGTTTTAACTTTTAATACTTTTTTTTTTACTGTAAAAACCTTTTTTATTTTTTTTTTATTTAAAAAGAGGGCCACCTATGGTACTTGCCACTAGGTGGGCGATTTTCAATACAGTCAATGCATTGCAAAGGCAGGCTTTGACTCCAGGCGGGCCTCCGGCCGGTTTCTTGGGCCCCCCTTCCCTTAAGGGGCGTGCCCCCGGCCTTCTCTCTCTTAAAAGGGGGAGTGCGCGGGAATTGGTTATTTCCGGCCACTGACCTATATATTGGCTTCTCCTCCCACCCTCGCCGGGTCTTTAGTGCCTTTTACCTATTGTAAAGCGTTTGCCCCCTTTGTGTTTCCCTTACCAGACCGTCCGCCCACCGTTTTCTGACCACAACCTCTGCCGCCTCCCTTTCCTACTGCCCGCCCCCCTACGTTCAGCCACACATTCGTACAGCTTACCCTTGGCTACCACCGCAAGAAGTCCCGCCAGGGGAAAGACCGGGTAGTTCTCCCCCGCAGAAAGTCCATCCGCTTTGCACGGGCCCCCCCCCTTTTTTTTTTTTTTTTTTTTTTTTTTTTTTTTTTTTTTTTTTTTTTTTTTTTTTTTTTTTTTTTTTTTTTTTTTTTTTTTTTTTTTTTTTTTTTTGAAACCGGGTTTTCACTTAGATTCCGTTTAAGTAAAAGGGGGGGCCCTATGCCCCACCTAAAAGGGGGTCTCTCGAGGGTTTAAAGGGATGTCTGGCCGCAAGAGACACCCGTCCCCCCTCACGGTTTAAATTCGGGTTTGGCCACGCCATTGAATGCGTTTGTAAAGGACGGAGGACTCCGGAAAAAAGAGGTGGGAAACCCCCACCCCGGTTTTTCCTCGCGGGTCATGTTCCCAAGGGGCAACCTATGATCCCGCACCACCCCCATGAGGACCCAGCAGGTCGACAAGGTACTCTCTCTGAGAAAAACGGGCCCAAACATCGGTCCGGAAAACCTGTGCCTCTACTGTGGCAGTCCTGAGCACTTCCGGGAGGAATTGCCCCAAAATGCCCAAAACGTCCGGAAACCCCCGCACCTGGGGTTTGGGGGAGGGGTCCCTGGTGCAAATTCCCCCCTCTCCACGCATGATGTTGCCTTACAGGTGTGATGATGCTGGTCTCACGTTCGGGGTCTCCGGCCTTTCCCGGGCTCTGCTCGGCCCGGGGAAACTTTTACCCACCCCTTTTGGTATCACAGTACCTCTCGGTGGCCCGGTTGGAAAAACCCCCTGGTCATTTCTTCGGTCCGGCGCTGCCTCTTACGGGAGAAGATCTCTTTATGTGTCCCACGCTCTTCTTCAGCGCTTTCCTGGGGCCCTCCTGGCTGCGACCCCCCTCCCCTCCTAGGTACGTCGGGTAAAGTCCTCGTGGGGCCCCCAACTTTTAGCCGTTTCTGGGGGCCCCTCCCCCGGTGCTTACGGCTCTCCCCGGGGTCCCCGCGAACCATTGGTGGCCTGCCCGCCGAGTCCCAGGGGTTCGCCGTTCTTTCGAGAAAGAAGCGGAGATCCTTCCCCCTATTGCCTTATGACCCCCATCGCCTTTCCCGGGGTACCACCCTCCCCAGGGTGGGTCTACCCCTTGTCGTTCCCGAACACAAGTATGCCCCGAATAATCAGGAAAATCCCAGAAGGGTTCATACAAAACCCCCTCGCCGCAGAGGCGGGATTTTTTTTCGGGGAAAAGAAGGACGGACCTTGCGCCCCTGCATGATTACGGGGTCTTAACAAGATCCGGTGAAAAAACGGTATCTCTCCTTTTGACCTGAGCTCTTTGATCGCCTAGGGGGGTGCAAAGATCTTCCCCAAATTTGGGGACTTGAGGGGGGGGTTTTTAATCTCAACCGCACCGTGAAGGCGATGAGGGGGAAGCGGTTTTTAACACCAAGGACGGGCACTTCGGTACTTGGTCACCCATTGGGCCCTTTTGTAATGCCCCAGCGTTTCCGGGAATTGTGAACGACATCTTCAGGGATCTCCTTTTTAACTTGTGTGTAGTATACCTGGACGACATCTTGGATACTCACCTGACCTAGAGACTCACCGGTTCACGCCCCCGCCAGGTTCTGAGGGCCCCCGGGAAAAAACCGCCTATACCTAAGTTGGGAAAGTGATCTTCCATAAAAACCAGTGCCATTTGGGATTATTATCTCGGACCAAGGGTTACAGAGCCCCGGAAAACTGTTGCTTCCTGCAAAAACCCCGCCCTTTTTGGTTTTTCTGCTATACAAGTTTCGGGTTCTGTAATATTCCCGGCAGTTCTTTCCCGAAAACTTCTCCACAGGGTGGACCCATCGGGGGCTCTCACAAAAAGAACGCTAACCCGCGAAGCTGGCCTCCGAGGCTGAGGAGCTTTCTCGATTTTTGAGTCGGGCTTTGCCCTTTTTACCTGCCCGGGCCCGGGACCCAAAAAACCTTTTGCACTTGAATCGTCCGTCTTCGGGGTCGGTGCATTTCCCACGCAAAAAGGAACAAAGGGTAGAAGGTCCCGCGGGTTCTTTTTTAAAACTTTCACGCGGGGAAAGGAATTACGATCGGAGGGCCGGAAGTTGTTGGCCCTCAAGCTTCCCGGAGGGAAAGGCGTTATCATGGAAGGTGCTCGACTTCCCCCCTGTTTCCACTCAGACCCAAAAAAACCCCCAGTACCTCAGACGGGCCCGCATCAATCCACGCCAGGTAGGGGTCACTTTTTTTCTCCCGATTTGATTTCCAAATCCACTTCCGCCCGCGGAAAAGAATGAAAACAATGCGTTGCAGCGCTTCCCACGTGGCGGGAGGAAGCACCCCCCACACATAAACCCCCGGCGTCTTTGTCTCCACAGCCCCAGTCGACCCCGGCTTTCCCGCCTGGGGGGAAAATCGGAGGGCCCCGCCCCTCCGCGACGGATCCTGAAGTGGGGGCATTGCTCATTGGGGGGCCGGGGCACCGCAAAACATCTCCCTTTTCAGCGGTTTACTGGGGGCCGGACCCGCTAAGGACGTTTAAAGAAAATTTGTTGAGGCCCGTGTCCCCTGGCCCCCTAACAAAACGCCTCTCACGACCAGTCGGGCTTTTGCATCCCCTCCCACCCTATACCCCGGTCACATGTGGCAATGGGTTTTATAACCCATCTTCCCCCATCCTTGTAAAACCGTGATTGGGTAGTTACGGGTCGGTTTTTCTAAAAAGGACTTTTGTCCCACTGACAGGTTACCCCGGCCCCCGCCCTTTCCAAACCCGTTTTTTCTCCACATTTTTCGCCTACCGGGGTGCCCACAAAAAGTCTTGACGTGGGGTCCCTTTGTCTCCAAATTTGGGGGCCCTTGTTCCCCGCTTCCCGGTGAACTGTTTTTCCCTGGGCCCATCACCCCCCGACAAATGGTCAAGTAAAGGGTCAACCAGGGCCCGGGGGGGCCCACTTGCGCCCTTTTGTCTCGGCAGTCAGAATAATGGGCTGACCACTCCCCTTGGGGGGAAATTTTCCCATAATTCCCCAGATTTTAGTCAGCGGGGCCCCTCCCTTTTAAATTTTTGACGGGCCCGCACCCCCCCCCTCCTCTCCCCCTGACCCCTCAGTCCGAATCCCCCCTGCAGTAGCTGGTCCGCGAAAGAAAGGGTATTTGGGCCCCCTTTTCCCCCCAGTCTTTGCTCCGGCTTCTGCACCATGAAAAATCAGGGGGATAAAAAAGGGGCCCTCCAGTTTTTTCCTGGCGATAAAATATGGTTGCTGCCAAATATTCGGCTTAAAGGGCCCAAATATAAATTGGGGGCCCCACCTTGGGGCCATTTGAGGTGCTTTGACGTTTAAACCCGGTTGGGCCCATAAATCCGGCTCCCGCCTTCCACGCATCCCGAACCCTTACTGTCACTCTCAAACCCTGGTCCTTAACCGTTTTTCTTAAGGGGAGCTCCTCCAAACCCGTGGCGGTGTACTAATGTTTCCGCGTAAAGGGGATCTTTGGGTATGAAGGGGTCCAGGGGGAAACATATTTTCTCATCGGTGGGAAAGGGGTTTTGGGCCCGAGGGAAAGGTTGGGAGCCCCAGGACAACATTTTGGGCCTCAACTTGTACAAAGGCCCCCGGGTGGAAAAGGGGGGGGCCCAAGAGGGGGGGGGTCTGAACGAACGGCGCCCCGCCCACCCCGGGGTGCAGGCACGTTTTATTCCCCCGGGTTTCCCTTCCCGGGGCCCCGAGCGAGTGGCCGCACGGGCCGTGCGCCCGGGCCCCTGGGGGCGCTTGCCCGGGGTTTCAACGGCTTACCCGGCCCCGCTCCTGTCCAGGGGCGCCCCTCCGGCTGGCATCGCATCCCCCTTCCTTTGGCGCGCCCGTGCGGGCCCTTCTCTCTCTTTAAGGGGCCGTGCCCGGTAATTGGTTGATCGCCGGCCACTGACCCCCTATATTGGCTCCCCCTTTCCTCGCCCTCTGCCGGATTTTAGTGCCCTTTGAGCCATTGTGAAAAAGCTTGCCTCGTTTGTGCTTACCGTTTTCCAGACCGTCTCCTACCGTTTTTGACCCGGGAACCCCGCCGCCGCCCTGCCTACTGCCCCGTTCCCACTACATCTCACCCATGATTCTGTACCCCGCTTTCCCTTGGTACCCCGCAAGCAAATCCCGCCATGGGGAACGACCTGGGGTTCTCCCCCGCGCAAATAAACCCGCTTTGCGGCGGGCTCTGGTGAAAACCGGGTCAACTTAGATTCCGTTCCCTGGCGTGGGCTTTCACCATCGCTTACAGTGGCCCAGCGGATCCACTACCACTGCCGTTACAAATGCATTAGACTGTACCAAGATGGCGGTTTCCCCACTTCCTGTCTGCAGACGGAAGTGGGGCAAACCAGGACATGGAAGTGACATGAGCCTGTCTAAGGCTCCCCGCTGCCATGTCCAGGGGTCGGATCGCTGCAGCTATGCTGCGACGGTGCCAATCACCCTCAAGATCGGTGCGGGGCACCGATCTTAATTCATTCAGACGCCGCAGCCATCTTTGCCGCGGTGTCTGACGGGTTAAACAGCGCGGGCGGGTGGCGCTGCCCATTTGTTCTGTAATGGCCAGGTGTTAGCGGCGATTAGCAGCTAACACCCGGCGGCTGTGCTGGGGGGTCGCGGAGCGATTCCCCTGCAAAGCCCCTTGTGGACCCTGGCACGTGCTCATACGTCCAGGGTTCTTAAGGGGTTAAATTAGTTGAAAACAGGCTGTTCTATTTTCCCTTTGTGTGAGGAACATAAGCTGACAGGCAGCTAAACTATTTCTCAGCAATTCATTGACAATGAGTGATGTCCGTATTTCAACCTTAGTATAAAACTAAGGAATAAATGGAGAATACACTTACTGTAGTATAACAGCATACAAACACAAATATTACACAAGACAGTGCAGACATGAACATGTGCATAAGATACAATAGTACACAACACAGAGATGAACAGAGTGCATACATATACACGTGGAAGGTGCTGTCCTGTCTGCAGCAAGCACAGTTCTATGAACTATAAACAACAACTTTGGGCATAGATAAAAACAATATGCATCACTGTACAATCTGCAGTTCTAGAATGGCAGTTTGGCAATGCTACTGTAGGCTTGGATGAGAGAGGATGGTGAACATGTCTTCACTCAGCAGGTCAAGTGGTATTATGGCAGCTTTAATGGGACATACTTAGGAGTGTATGTTAGCTAACATTAACACAAACATCCACTAGATGATGCTGTCATGACTAAACAAAAATACATAAGAACTACTGCTGAAGAAAATTGCTGAGGCATGAAATGACAGTATCCCATATGTGGGTGTTAATTGCTGTTTGGGTGCATGGCTGGGTATACAAGGGAAGGAACTCTATTTGGCTTTTGGGATGCAGATTTTATTGGATTCCATGTCACATTTGCAAAGCCCCCAAAGTAGCAGAACAGGTGAACTCTTCCCGAAGTAAACCCATATTTTATTTAACACCAAACAAGGAACTTATCTAGAGGTGTAATGGAAGATCTCTCCTTAGGAAGAGCACCGAACGAACGGCTTGTAGAGTTTGTTTTGCCTTTTCGCCCTCTACTACGCTGTTTCGGGATTTTTTTTCCCTCTTCAGTGCAGAACAGAGCGATACTGGCTGGCTGTGTGGGAGGCATCGAGTAGCTCAGGAAGGGAAGATCTCTCCTTAGGGAGAGCACCGAACGAACGCTCTGCTCTACACTGAAGATGGACAAAAATCCCGAAACAGCGTTGTCTGCAGATGAGAGATACTGGCGTGGCTAAAATCCTTTTTGCTTTCTCAAGACTCGGTGGGTCAAAAGCAAATTGAGGATTTGTTACATCCAACAGAGAGCGCTGTGGGCGTCTCAGCCCCTTTCCCATAATGCCTTGTGATATGCAGATGCTAAGTAGAGGACGAAAAGGCAAAACAAACTCTACAAGCCGTTCATTCGGTGCTCTCGGTAAGGAGAAATCTTCTCTTCCTGAGCGACTCGATTCCTCCCACACAGCCAGCCAGTATCGCTCTGCTCTGTACTGAAGAGGGACAAAAATCCCGAAACAGCGTTGTCTGCAGATGAGAGATACTGGCGTGGCTAAAATCCTTTTTGCTTTCTCAAGACTTAGTGGGTCAAAAGCAAATTGAGGATTTGTTACATCCAACAGAGGGCGCTGTGGGCGTATCAGCCCGTTTCCCATAATGCCTTGTGATATGCAGATGCTAAGTAGTGGGCGAAAAGGCAAAACAAACTCTACAAGCCGTTCGTTCGGTGCTCTCCCAAAGGAGAGATCTTCCCTTCCTGAGCTACTTGATGCCTCCCACATAGCCAGCCAGTATCGCTCTGCTCTGCACTGAAGAGGGACAATAATCCCGAAACAGCATTGTCTGCAGATGAGAGATACTGGCGTGGCTAAAATCCTTTTTGCTTTCTCAAGACTTCGTTGGTCAAAAGCAAATTGAGTATTTGTTACATCGAACAGAGGGCGCTGTGGGCGTCTCAGCCCTTTTCCCATAATGCCTTGTGATATAGAGGTGTAATGTGCATTTTGGACCCACAGGTGTCTCTCAATTTTTCAACAGTGGGTTGTTTTTGGGGTTTATTATTACAGCATTTGCTGTGAGGTATAAATGACATGATAACTTTACTAAGCGAGTTGGTACAATTACAACAATATTAATTTTATATAGTTTTTTATGTTTTACCATTTTTAGAGAATAGAAATCTGGTTTTACAAAAAAATGCATATGTATGTCGTCATATTTTGATAGCCATAACTTTTTTCTTTTTCTGTGTATGGAGCTGATTAAGGTCTTGTCATGTGCAGTATAAATTATGTTAACTCTACTAATTAGGTCAATACGACTACAGCAATATCAAATTTATATATATTTTTTATGTATTATGGATTTTACACAATAAAAACAATTTTATGTTTTTGCATCACCATAGTTTAAAAGGTGTCACTCTCCATGCCCCGTTCCTCTTTCGGACCGGTGACATGGCTGTGTCCCTTTTGTGGTCCTGTCCCTCCTGTGTCCCTTATTGCTGTGTACTCACCTGTTCTCACTCCTGCTCCGGTCTGTGTTCCTCTCTGCATCATGCATGCGCATCCGTTCATCTGGATTTAAAGAGACAGTGTCTTAATTACCTGGCCAATGATTACTGAAGATCTGGGATTTAAGAAAATTACTGCCCCTGCTATTGATCAGTTTGTTAATATTTGTTCTGTTCCTGACTTCTGGCTGCTGTTTACTGCTGCTCCTGTTACCTATGTTTCTGCTGTTACCTGCCATTATGCCAGTCAGCTATCTTCCTGGACCATGTCTATGTGTCTATGGCTATACCTGCTGTGACCCGTTACTTCTGCCTGTACCCACTGACCTCCATCCTGTACTTCTGCTTTCACTGCGACTAACCACATGACGGGTGGCGACCTGGAACCTTGTGGTAAGAACCGGAGTCTGAACCTACACCATCGCCTGCAGTGGCCCAGAGGATCCACATTCCTGGCTCCCTCCGAAACAAGAGATCTAACTTTTTTTTTTTACTTTTATGTGTAAGTAGCTGTGTAGGGCCTTGTTTTTTTGTGGGGTTTATCAAAGTTTTTATTGTTACTTTTTTGGGAGTACATAACTTTTTGTTCATCCTTTAAGTTTTTTTTGGAGAGATAAGATGAAGAAAATACAATAACAAGTTTAACTCAATGGGGTGGCATGATTATCGTGATACCCAATTTATATAATTATTTATGTTGTAGCACTTAAAAAAACATGTTTTTATAGTGTAAAACTATTTTTATGCATCTGTATATGTGGAATGAACTGATGTTTTTCTTGATGCCACTTTGGGGTTTATATGAGTTTTTTTATTCCATTTTATGTTATATTCTGTAGGGATGAGCGATACTATCGACAAAAGTTGAAATCGAGGTTTCGCAATTATGCAATAGTTTTCTAAAATATCTTAATGATAATCGTTATCACGTTTACCATCACGCCATTTTCAGTGCTTCCTGTAATTTTGGCGGCCATCCAATCAGAGAAGAGCATAGGGCAGGGTGTACAAAGTCATGATTAGGCGGTGTATGGATCTCATTGGCTGCAAAAATCACATGACCTCATTTTATGTATGCAACTCCATTTTCTATTCAGCATCATTTCTCACTGATCTCACTACAGAACAACTCGTCTGACTGCCTGTCCCAATAGCTGTTGTCACAGCTGTGAACAAAAATTGCAATTCTGTCACTTTTTTTTTTTACAGCTTTCATCTGACGGAATAAATACCTAATAGCAGATATATAGGCTAGGTAGTTACACTTGCGGTGATACCAAATATGTATACTTTATTTATTTTTATCTTTTTGGGGACAATTGGAGATTGGAATTGGAAAAGGGCTGTGTACATGTTTTTACTTTATTTTTATTGTGTTTGTGTTTCAACTTTTTTTTTTTTTTTCTTACTTTAATAGTATTTATTAGAGATGAGCGAATTTTCCGAAATTCGGTTCGTTCACTTCGCCGAATTTCTCGGCAAAAGATAACTTCGTTACGAATTACATCGGGACGAATCACGTTAAAAAACAGCTATTTCCAGGCTGCACAGAGCCTGCAGGGTGCTGTAGAACGTTGGACCATGCTTAAATATGCAGAGGGAGCTTGGTTTGGTCTTCACACAATGTTTTGTTTTAGTATGACACGCAGATGACTGCCGCCGCTCTTAGAATCGCTTCACTCTAAAATTCCCCGGGCACTTAAGAGGGCAAAACTGACCAAAAAACTGAAGAGGGATGTAGCCTAATAAAGTCATGGCAGCGACAGCTGGAAAAAAACAAGCTGAGGCTCAGGTGGCAAAAATCAGTGACAGAGTGTGGAGGTGACGGCGACAGCCACAGCAGATGAGTAGAGAGTGGCACAATGAGATTCTGGAGGTGGCAAAAACAGGGGTATGCCAAAGAGTGGCACAATGACACAGTGTGGAGTTGACGACCCTCAAACAGCATCACAGCATTGAGGTCAGACAGTGCACAATGACATTCTAGAGGTGACAAAACAGAGTAGGCCACAGAGTGGCACAATGAAACAGTGTGTAGTCACGGCAGCACCACAGCAGCATTGAGGTCAGACAGTGGCAAAAATGACAGAGTGTGTAGGTCACGGCATCAGCCACAGCAGCAGATGAGGTCAACAGTGGCACAATGACAGTGGTAGGTCAGGCAGCAGCCACAGCAGCAGCATGAGGTCAGACAGTGGCACAATGACATTCTGGAGATCGGAAAAACAGAGTAGGCCAAAGAGTGGGACAATGACACAGTGTTTTAGGTCACGGCAGCACCACAGCAGCAAGCATGAGGTCAGAGCAGTGGCACAATGACATTCTGAGGGTGGGAAAACAGAAATAGGCCACAGAGTGGGAAAATGACACAGTGTGTAGGTCACGCAGCAGCCACAGCAGCGCATGAGGTCAACAGTGGAGGTCAGACAGTGGCAAAAATGACAGTGTGTAGGTCAGGCAGTAGCCACAGCAGCAGCATGAGGTCAGACAGTGGCATAATGACATTCTGGAGGTGGCAAAAACAGGAGTAGGCCACAGAGTGGGGCAATGACACAGTGTGGAGGTCACGGCAGCAGCCACAGCAGCAGCATGAGGTCAGACAGTGGGACAATGACATTCTGGAGGTGGCAAAAACAGGAATAGGCCCACAGAGTGGAACAATGACACAGTGTGTAGGTCACGGCAGCAGCCACAGCACAGCATGAGGTCAGACAGTGGCACAATGACTAAGAGTGTAGGTCACAGCATCAGCCCCCAGCAGCATCATGAGGTCAGACAGTGGCCAATGACAGTGTGTAGGTCACGGCAGCAGCCACAGCAGCAGCATGAGGTCAGACAGTGGTACAATGACACAGTGTGTAGGTCACGGTAGCAGCCACAGCAGCAGCATGAGGTCAGACAGTGGCACAATTACAAAGTGTCTAGGTCACGGCAGCAGCCACAGCAGCAGCATGAGTTCAGACAGTGGCACAATGACATTCTGGAGGTGGCAAAACAGGAATAGGCCACAGATGGGGCAATGACAAAAGGTGTGTAGGTCACGGGAGCAGCCACCCGCAACAGCATGAAAGGGCAGACAGTGGGACAATGACAAGTGTGTAGGTCACGGATCAGCCACAGTAGCAGCATGAGGTCAGACAGTGGCAGAGTGACAAAAGTGTGTGGGTCACGCACAGCACAGCAGCCAGCATGAGGTAGACAGTGGCACAATGACATTCTGGGAATGGTGCAAAAAAAATGGAGTATGCAACAAGGGTGGCACAATGACAGACTGGGGACGGTGGGTGGCTATACCAGTCCATGTAAAGATTGGGTGGTGGGCCAAATGGAGAAAACTGTCAGGTAGTTTGAACCCAGACTCATTCTCACAGTTTGGGTGAGGCGTCATGGCTGTGTAATCTGATGGCCTAAGGCATTAGGTGTGGGAAATACCTGGACAATCCAAGCCTGATTCATCTTGACACAGGGTTTTTTTTTTTTTCAGTCGTTCCACATTTCCCGGTGGCAACAAGCAGGTTCTCCTTGGGTAACGATGGCCACCAGCCGCACTGAAAACACCCGCTCTGATGCCACACTACTGGTTCCGGCAAGGACTGCTTCTCCAACTGCAAACTCGGCAAGTTGCGGGCCACCACATCCAGTTTGGCTCTGCCAGTAGTCCAGCGGATCTTCTAACTTGGGGGGATTGACAGAGTGCTGTCCAAGTAGACCTACATCCTGTTAGTTTACGGTCGACTCCAGGTCCTGCTGCTGGCGGACTGCCCTCCTCACTAGGCGGGTGAAGGAAGTGCTTATTCAGTTGACCTCCAGGAATTAGGTTGCTGCTGATGGAGCTGGTACGGTCCTAACCCCACCTTCCCGCAGCAGCCGCGTCTGTAGTACAGTGAGCGCTGAAGAAACCCCCTGGTCAGACCTGTCAGAGGAGGGAACGTATGCCGCACATAGGCAGTTGCCAGTGATACCGAGGAGATTTCCCTATAGTATTTGAGTTTGTCCTCCCTGCTCAATAGCTGGGAAAAAAAGGCTCCCATTTGGACTGGTTTAGCGTGGGTCAATGGTTTGGAGAAGACAGAAGAGTAGTCTTCCCTTTGCCGGATGGAGTATATTTCGGCTGTCAATAGCCAGGACAAATCTGCATGATGCGGGCCATCTGCACAAGTGACTCCGAGGAAGCTCCATGCCTCCATCTCCATGTATATGCCACGGTCTGCTTTGTCGGGTCATCTCGCCTCGTCTTCCTCAATCTCCATCTACCTCCTGCAGCTGCTTTCCTGCCTTCCTTCCTCTCTTTTCACCTGGGTAGAAAATCACACTCATTTCACCAGGGGGGACAATGCTTCTGCTCCCAATGTCCTCTCCTCCTCCTCCTCCTTTTCAATCCCCACCGGACCTCATGGGCACGATTGATGTAGTCGCCACGTCTCCAGTCCCCTGCCCAGACAGATTTTCAGCATCTGTTTTCCAGGACATGAAGCAGTGGAATGACGTTATTCAATCCCTATAGTCCTGGCGACTGCCAATAACATGGCCTCCTCGGAATGTCATCAACAACGTCAGGTGTGACGCGATGAGCTGCCACTGGCTGACATCAAAGTTAATACAGGGGAGTACTCCTGTCCTGGATCATTCAACAAATCGTTAATGGCCTTTCTCTGTTCATAACAGTCGGTCAAACATGTGGCGGCAGGCTGGAATTCAACGGGTGGAACATCGCATACAGAGTGTGTTGGGGTTGAGGCCGTTCTAGCCGCCGTGCAACGTTGAGGACGGGTTGTGTTCCTGCTTTGTGGAATGGATGAAGTGCAGATGCACCAGTTTCCTGGCCATTCAGATTCTTTTGAAGATCGGTGAAGATTTCAGGAACCTTTTCACACCAGATTGTAACACGTGGCGCCATGCCAGGGCGCTTCGGGACCTATCCCTTCCTCGGTGCAGGGCGGACACCATGTTCCTCCCATTGTCCGTCACCATGGGTCGATTTGCAGGTTGGCACGGAGAAAGCCACACATCGATTTCTTGCTGCATTGACGCGGAAGCGTTCCTCCCCTGTGTGACCTTCGTTCGGCGAGGCAAGCCAAGGTGTGTTGAATGCGTGACACCGCGTGTTGTGCCCTACACATGTGGTATGATGGAGCAGTACTTGTGGATGGGCTGAGATGTGGTTGGTGGTGGTGGAGGAGGAGGAGGCGGAATCTTGGCGCAGGAGGCCGCAGTTTGACAAAGTGGAGAGAAGAGCCGGCGTTTCTCCTGTCCAAGGTTGTTTGGTGTGCCTGTGCAGGGAAGCACATTCACCCAGTGGGCAGTAAAGACAGTATGGCCCTGACCGTAGTTACAGCTCCTGACGTCCTGCGCTTGCGTGCACCTTGGAACAAACCGATAATAAGCTCAAGGACTGGCCCACTTCTGTTCTACATATTATGAAGTGCTGGTACTGCCTTTTTGGAAATGAAATTTACGGCTTGGACAAACTCTCCATCTCGATCGGCACAAAAAGCCATTAGTTCTTGAATGGTGCAGAGTCACCATTTGGAAAGGGAGGGGCTGCAGCACCAACATACTTGGAAGGAGTACTGGTCAGCTTCTGCACCCTTAGGATGGTTGGAAGCATTCTGTTGTCTCTTTGCAATCGCATCGCTGAACGGACTGCTGGCGCGATGAGTAGCGAGGAGCAGGTGCCATCTGGGTCCGGGAGATGATTGTCAAGGAGAAAAAGCTCTCTTCTGCAGAGGTGGTGGAGCCCTTGACGGGCCTGCAAGGCATGTGTATGGCCATCTGGGCGCTGCTGCTGCTGTTGTGCGGCAGGCAGGATGGAACCACCACATCTGAGCCACCGTTTCTCCCAGGGCCACGGCTGGTGAGCTGCATGTGTTGACGCAGGGCATTGGTGCCACGTAGCTCCCTGGCCAGGCTTCCACTTTCTGCCTACAGATTCTACATATACCCTTATTAGTACCTCCGGTGTCTTAGCAAAGCAAAATGGATGAACTGCCCACACCGTTCCCGAGTATCGGATTTTTCCGGCCAACGATCAGCACTGAGGACTACTGCCGCCACTGCCTCGCTGAGCCCCTGTGCCAGCTACTTTCTTGGACCTGCGAAGGGGTTTTTTACCCGTGGCCGCTTGGCTCCCGACCTCACACTGCTGCTATCACTGCTGAACTCACGGCCACACGACCACTTGCTGGCTGCGCCGCTGGCTGAAGCGGCAAGCTGACGCCTCTTCTCCTGACGATGATAAAGCCTTGCTCACCCAGACTCCAAGTGCGGCGGCTACATTCATCATCTATTTGTGTTTCATCGTCCACTGCGGTCCTCATCTCCGGTCTTGGTAGGCAGAGGCTGACCCCTCACAACATGACCTCCAATGCCACTCTCCACATCTATACTTTGCCGACCTACTGCGATAGTAGCAGGGGGATATTGGGCCCCATTTCTTCGCTGCCAAGTAGCTGCTGATGCCTCCTCAAATTGTCATTCTCTCATATATAGTGGGCGCTGAGCCTGACCACATAGTGATCTCTGGTCTGAGGGGAACCGGATGGGACAGGGCGGGTTGAGGACAGGGTGAGGGCCGCTGTCCCGCTCCCGGGGCCATGCCAACTAAGGGTTGTGTCTTGACGATCCCCACCGACTCTGGCTGGGGTTGTCAGATGTCATCCTGGGAGGAAGTGGATGACTAGTCAACCAATCAGAAACCCTTAGGTTGTAGTCAGCACACGGCCGCTACGATGAACAGCGGCTGTTGTGGCCTCACGTAGTTGGACCCTGCTGCGTCGTCCCCTTGCTGCTTGCTGCGGGACCTGGGCCTGGAATGTTTGTGCCTCTGACACTCGCAGATGAAGAGCCTGCCACCTCTCTGTCTATTACTGTTTGTTTAAATTGTACAGACACTGTTTGATGAAGATATCTGTATTATGATAAATAAAACCCTGTATTTGACTCCAAATGAACCCACGTAACAAGCTTGGTAACCCTTGGAATATAAATTGCGTCCACAAAATGGGCAGGAAAAATGACTTGTATGTGCCGTTTAAAAAACTCTGGGACGACATGTATGAAGGGGCTTTCGCCAGTTTGTCTGGCGTACACTGCGCCTCCCAGCCCGAATCCCAGTGTCGGACGCAGCGTTCGCACTTTCGGCTGCGGTCGCATGAAGGGGAGGCACGTGGGGGCGGGCAGTGGGCGCGGTGGGGCGCGGGGTAGGCGTTCCCTTGGTTTTTCTGTGGGCGGGACGCGGGCGCGCTCGTATAGTCCGAGGCATGTACCAGCGCGGCTCGCCAAAATCGCGGCGCTCGGCTGCTCCGACAGCAGGACCGGTTTTTTTTTTTTGGTTCTAAATCCTCCGAAAGAGGCAAAGTGAGCAGGATGGTACATGCGACGAAGCGGATCGAAAGATCGCGACAGAAGATACGGCGCTCCGCTCCGTGCCAGCAGGCGTGTGTTTCCGAAAAAATCGCCTTTATAAAGGGGAAAACAGGGAACAACGATCAGGAAAAGAGCTGAATGTACAAAATACACATAAATAAAAAAAAAAAAAACATTTTCCCAAAATGTAGGAACGGACGAATATCACGAAATATGATATTGGAAATTGCGGGGAAAATATCAGTAATTCAAATTCTGAAACCTATTTCTCATTGGTCGGCAGAAACGGCAATCAGAATAGGAGCGACAGTGAACCATTAAAACCTGTTGGGGAAGAAATTGACAATCAAAATCATGGCGGGACAGTTCAAAAGACGTAAAACGGCTGCAAAGATGCTGTTTGGCTGAGCTAGCGGTGGGCTCGCCTAGCTCAGCAATCAGAATAGGAGCGACAAAGTTCCCATTTCTATCCTATGGAGGAGAATTGACAATCAGAATAGGAGGACAAAGTCCATTATATCCTATGGAGGAGTTTGGACCAACAGAATCCACGGCGGAATTATTCAAAAATACAGTTTAAAAAGACAGAAAAGAGCTGTTGGCTGAGGATAGCGGAGCTTGGTTGCTATCCCAGGCCAATCTAGAGCCGCGAGTCTTCTCCATTATGTCTATGGAGAGTTGGGGGCGCACTGAAATTTCGGCGCTCAGGCCGTGCGGCATGAAGTATTAATCAAACAAATTATTTTTATTAAGTGTAAAAACATTGATCAGATAAAAAGCCAAAAACAATTGGCTCTCACAAAAAAAAAAAAAAAAAAAAAAAAACAAGGCAGAAACAAATTGTATATAAATAAAAGCAGTTAAAAACCCCGAACACGCGTTTTTTGTCGCCGGAGACCGGCGCTAATAGGGATTTGCCACATAGAGAGAATTGCCGGGAATAGTAATTCAAATTGTTTAAGCTATTATCATTGGTCCGGCATAAACCAGCCAATCAGAATAGGAGCGACAATGTCCCATTCTATCCTATGGAGGAGAATTGACCAATAGAATAGGAGGCGACAAAGCCCCATTCTAGCATATGGAGAAAAATGGACCAAACATATTCAAGGCGGGACAGTTCAAATTACAGTAAAAAGGCAGAATGAGCTGATTGTTGAAAGCAGCGGGGGGCTCGTACAGCTTAGCAATATCAGAGGCCGCGAGATACTTTCTCATAGAGTTCTATGGGGAAAAGAAAATTCTGAGCTGCGCTCTGTGATTTTTGCTAATTTCAAAAGCCGCCGTAATTTGGAACCAACTGGGAGGAGCGAGCGTCAGTTCCTAAGGGTTTTTCTATGCAATCTGAATAATCATAACTGTATAGCCCGAAATTCACATTATAAAAACACTACAGAAGTTGTCACGATGTGTATATAAAAGGAATACTAATATGTGGCTAACGAAAAAAAAATATTAATTCCCTAAAATCATGTTTTTTTCTTTATTTTCGATGCACCTTTAACTATTGATCCTTGGCCTAAGAATATAACGAAATAAAACATGATTTTATGGAAATTTATTTTTTTTTTTTCGTTAGCCACATATTCGGATCCTTTTATATACACATCGTGAACAACTTGTGTTGTGTTATAATGTGATTTCGGCATATACAGTTGATTTATCGATTGCATTACACAAAACCATAGGAGCGTCGCTCGCTTTCCCATTGGTCCACAAATTACGGAGGCTCTTGAATTAGCCAATCCAGAGCGGCGCTAAGAATGTCTTTTTCACCATAGAACTCTATGAGAAAGATAGCTCACGATCTGAGTGGCTAAGCTGGACGAGCCCCGCTGCTTCAACACAATCGATAGTTTCTGCCTTTTTTCACTGAGTATTTTGAACTGTCCAGCCTTTGAATTGATTGGTCCATTTTTCTCATAGGCAGAATGGGGCTTTGTCAGCTCCTATTCGGATTGGCGTCAATTCTCCTCACATAGGATAAGAATGGGCATTTGTCGCTACTATTCTGATTGGCTGGTATATGCCGACAATGAGAATAGCTTAAACAATTTGAATTACTGTATTTCCCGGCAATTTACAATATCATATTTCTTAGATATTGTGCCGATGTTCTTCGAGTTTGGGAAAGTGATTTTATTTTTTATGAAGTGTATTTTGTTCATTCAGCTCTTTATGACACTGTTTTCCGCCTTTATAAAGGGCGATTTTTTCGGGAAATAACAATCCTGCTGCACGCGATGCGGAGCGCTCCGAGACTTCTGTCGCGATCTTCGAATCTGCTTCCTCGCTTGCTCCGAATCTGCTTCACTTTGTCGCCTGAGTCCGGAGGATTTAGCACCTAAAAATGTTTAGGAACGCCTTTATAAGGCGATTTTTGCTTCTACTCCGCACCGACTTCTGATTAGATCTTCTAGCCGCCTCCAGCCGGTCTCACATGTAACAGATTCTCGGCGCCTGTCCACGCACGGCGCCTACAGTCCAGCACTGCACCCACCCACTCCAACTGGCGAGGCAGGCGGACTTTTACCCGCTTGTATGAGAGCTCTTCCTCGGACGGCGAAGCAATAGGCGCAGAGCCGCACAGCGCCCAATGTCCCCGCACTTCGCCTCATACCACTGGCGAGGAGCGGCGGGAAATTACAGATATGTATGAGCGCGCCCCGGCGCGACATAAAATCAGGCGCCAGATTCCGCCGAAAACTGTCGGGAAAAACGGGCCTCGACCGGGCGGGATGGGATTCATACATGTGGCCCTCTGTGTATTTTACTGAAATAAAAGCACAAACAGGCTTAATTAACCTGTGGATATGAAATTAAGCTACAGAATTTCTTCTGTGGCGGTGAAAACAAAAGTTTCTTTTACTGAGTACAACTGCAAAACAACGCTTAAAATTAACCCCTGGATGTAAATTGTGCAAAGAATTGAGCAGCCACAAACTACTAGCTTTGTAGTAGTAGTTACAATTGCGTGTTTTTCTACGCTTAACACAACAAGAGAACAAAATTGCGTAATTAACCTTTTGCTTGTGAAGTATGGTTACAGGAAAAATTTTATTTTGGCGGTGAAAAAGACGGTTTCTTGGAGTCACCACAGCAGCAGAACAACGCCTTAATTAACCCCCTGGATGTAATTTGCGCAAAAAAGTAATGAGCAGCCCCAAACTATAAGCTTTGTAGTATGTACACATTGCGTGTTTTCTACGCTACACAACAAGAGAAAAATTTTAATTTAACCTTTGCTTGTGAATTATGGTACAGGAAATTTGTAAATTTTTGGCGGTTGAAATAGACGGTTTTCTTGGAGTCACCACAGCAAGCAGAACAACGCTTAATTATCCGCCTGGATGTAATTTGCGCAAAAGAAATTTGAGCAGCCACAAAACTTACTAGCTTTGTTAGCGTGTTACCATTGCGTTGTCTTCTTACGCTACACAACAAGAGAAAAAATTGTAATTAACCTTTGGGCTTTGTGATTTATGGTAAAGGAAAATAATAATTTTTGGCGGTGAAAAATACGGTTTTATTTTTGTCACCACAGCAGAAAAAACACGCTTAATTAACCCATGGATGTACAATTGCGCAAAATTAATTGAGCAGCCGGAGGAAACTACTAGCTGGGTAGCGTGTTACAATTGCGTGTTTTCTACGCTACACAAACAAGAGAAAAAAATTGTAATTAACCTTTGCTTGTGAAATTATCGGTCAGGAAAATTGTTATTTTGTTTTGGCGGTGAAAAGACGGTTTATTTTTGTAACCACAGCTGAAAAAAACGCATTATTTACAACCCCTGGATGTAAATTGCGCCAAAAGAATGAGCGCACAATCAATCTAGCTTTGTAGCGTGTTACAATTGGTGTTTTCTACACTACACAACAAGAGAAAAAATTGTAATTAACCTTTGCTTTTGAATTATTGGGACAGGAAAATTGTAATTTTGGCTGGAAAAAGAAAAGTTTCTTGGAGTTACCACAGCAGCAGGGAAAAACGATTATTAACGCTGGATGTAATTTGCACAAATGAATTGAGCAGCCACAAACTACTAGCTTTGTAGCATGTTACAATCGCGTGTCTTCTACACTACACAACAAGAGAAAATATTGTAATTAACCATTTCTTGTGTATTATGGTACAGGAAAATTGTAACTTTTGGCGGTGAAAAAGACAGTTTCTTGGAGTTACCACAGCAGCAGAACAACGATTAGTTAACCGCTGGATGTAATTTGCGCAAATGAATTGAGCAGCCACAAACTACTAGCTTTGTAGCATGTTACAATTGCGTGTCTTCTACACTACACAACAAGAGAAAATATTGTAATTAACCTTTGCTTGTGAATTATGGTACAGGAAAATTGTAATTTTGGTGGTGAAAAAGACGTTTCCTTGGAGTCCCCCACAGCACAAACAACGCTAATTAACCCCTGGATGTAAATTGCGCAAAAGAATTGAGCAGCCACAAACTATTAGCTTTTAGTGTGTTACAATTGCGTGTCTTCTACGCTAACAACAAAGAGAAAAAATTGTAATTTAAACCTTTGCTTGTGAATTAAAGGTACAGGAAAATTGTATTTTTTGGCGGTGAAAAAGACGGTTTATTTTTGTCACCAAAGCTGAAAAACAACGCTTAATTAACCCCTGGAAGTAAATTGCGCAAAATATTCAAGCAGCCACAAACTACAAGCTTTGCAGCGTGTTACAATTGTGTGTTTTCTACACTACACAACAGGAGAAAAAATTGTAATTAACCTTCGCTTGTGAATTATGAAAAAGGAAATTGTAATTTTTGGCGGTGAAAAAGACGGTTTCTTGGAGTCACCACAGCAGCAGAACAACGCTTAATTAACCCCTGGATGTAAATTGCGCAAAAGAATCGAGCAGCCAAAGATGAAGTGGTATTTGTATTGTAAAAACGCTGTTTCTTTAAATGAATACAACAGGAACTGGCTTAGATCCTCTTTGGATATTCAATGTGCTGTGAGCAGATATCATTAAAATGTATATGCAGCTGCAGTGGACGCACACTGGACTTCAGATCCAATACCCCAAAAAATCAGAAATAGAACATTAAGAGAAGCAGTCTCTGAGACAAGCTGAGACACCCCCCAACACTTGCTGTATAAAAATCAGTCCTTCAGTAAGAGCTATCACAATCAGCCGCGGCAGCACCTTCCCTGATCAGGACAGTGAGAGGAGTGTGAGCTCCCAGCGTCGCGCCCGGACTTATATAGTGCGGTGACGTCACAGAATCCCGCCGGTCTCTGATTGGCTTCATCTCTGCACATGTCATGCAGGCTATGCCCTTCTTCCTCCCAGAGTGCTTTGCCCTATGTAACGCCATGTGCTCGCAGCCATTTTATCAATCAAAAGCACACTTCGTTCACCCGAAGTACCCCAAACTTCGACTTCGTTCAGAACCGAAGTTTTCCTGAAATTCTAAACGAATTCCACTTCGTTAGAATCAATTCACCCATCTCTAGTATTTATACTTGTCCCCAAATGGGACTTGACTGAGCGATCTGTATATTGCTGTTATAATACATAGCACTACATGTCTGCACTGCTATGTATTGTAACTGTCAGTTTCCTGTGTGGTGACGTCACAGACAGCCGGGAAGGAATTTTTAGGCTTCTGGGTTGTCATGAAAGCCATCAGTACACCGCGATTACACCGCGGGTGGGCCTACAGAGAAAGAGGGAAATCCCTTCATATGTCTTTCCCTTTAGCTGCCTCGGTTGCAATTTACTGCAGCATCTAAGGGGTTAATCGGTGGTTACCAGGATAAGCTCTGGTCCTTGTCGACAGCGCATGGGGTCAGCTGTAAAATACAGTGCGGGCTCTGCTCTTGAGCCTGCACAATGTGCTGGATGTGCCGCTATATCTGATTGAGGAAAGTGACTCGCAATCAGGAAGTACCGCTTCATGCTTTTGTGGGAAGGTTTTAAATAGGCAGACTTGCTGATTACAAGATTGAAGACACCTGTGATGTTTAATTACCGGACCCACTCTAGTTTAAGCCCCGGTTCACACGGCTTATTCAAGCCGGAATTGCGAGCTGGATTGCGCTCGCAATTCCGGCTTGAATAAGGGGCGGGGCGGAGGCGCGGCCCGCCGGCCCCATAGACTTCCATTATCCACGGCGCGTATTGCGCCTGGATAATGTGCATGTCAGTTTCTCCCCGCCCGGCGGATTCGCCGACCGAGGAGGTGTGATGGAATCCACTGTTCTCTATGAGAACGGTGGATTACCGTAATTACTGCGACGGATTGGCGCCGTACTGCAGCGCAAATCAAATCCTCCGCGCAGTACGGCACCAATCCGCGCCGAAATAAGCCATGTGAACGGCCTCTAACATGTCCCTGTGGTCAAATTGAATTCAATCTTTTCTAGGGTTATCATCATTTTTATCTAGGCCGGTTTCATTAGTTTTTTGGTGAAACCTCAATTAATATCTGATTTTCATTAGTTAATTTTCAGTAAATTTTAAATGTATTACTTTTGTCAGTTTCAAGTTATTTCAGTGACCATCTTTCTTTCTTTCTTTTACGGACAGGTACTAACAATTGTATCCCGTGCCTTGTTGATAGATTGGTTACAAGCTGTATGGGCTTAGACAGGGTATATAAATTAAAGGGTGCTCTACTACTGTTTCTTCATAGACATCTTCCTGGGGTAAAACCCTTTTTAAACTTCAGTTGCTATTATAATCAGTTGAATGTCACATGCCCTGCTCTCTGCACCCCCAGCCAACTGCTAAGTTTTCTGGTGAAAGTTAGATCCAACAAGACATCCCCTCTGTCATGGCTACTGGAAGTGAAGTATAGTAGTACTTAAACGTCATTCATATAAATGGCCATACAATACATGCACAGTTTAAGTATAGCATAAAGAAGTAGTTGTCATAGCAAGCTTCATAGTTCTTGCACATAGAGGAGGCTTCTGAGGGTTGCCCCTTTATAACATACATATGCCCTAGAAGGGCATATAGACCAAAGTTATCTTCTCATATCTTTTCACCATGCCAGTAATTCTGCTTTTACAATTCTCCACTATTCTTTGTTCTTTCTGCTTTATCAATAATGTGTTGGCATGATATGTTACCACTGCAGCCAATCACTAGACAAAGTTGTTACCATAGCCAATGAATGACTAAAAATAAACTTGTCTTCAGTAAGCACCATCTAGTGGTGAATGCAGGCAGACAGTTATTATCATTTACCTAAATGTCTGAGAGTAAATAAGCAAGGAATGTGGAAAATTATATAAAAACTAAAAACTAAAATAAGAAAGCACAAATTTAGGACCCCTTACATAAAAAGAGATGATAGTTTCAGTTAAAATCTAAGTGATAAAATGACTGGTTATGATCTGTTGGAAAACCATTTTAGAACAAAATCTGCAATCCTATATATCATTAAATATAATCTAGCCAGCGGTTACTTTTAATGCCTTGTCTCCAGAGAACAAGTGCTTGTATTTTAAAATTTCGAAATGATAAATTCACCATCATATATCTTTTAGTTGCTGTGGGTGA
The DNA here is from genome assembly GCA_025379985.1 of Phyllomedusa bahiana. NCBI lineage: Eukaryota > Metazoa > Chordata > Amphibia > Anura > Hylidae > Phyllomedusa > Phyllomedusa bahiana. Next base: position 26,823 of record JAODAL010039802.1, read on the forward strand.
CATAGAAATGTGCAACAGAAAACCGAATAATTACCAAGGCGGGCACAGCTTAAACTTCAGAAAATATAATTCCTTAAGACAGAATCATCCACTCGTAATTAAATATCATTGCCAGATTTCCGAACACTTTATCAGGTTTAAACGCTGCAGTGACAACCAGCTGACCTTTATAGCTACCAGGCTGTCAGAAATGTAGGTGTGTGTTTCTATATATAAAAGATAAGTCTTTGGTGAGGACAGAATGAGTATAAAGGGCAAACATGTTTAATTTTGTGCAATTATCTTCAGAGGTGCATGCCTGTTGGGAAAATGTCATTTGTGTGTGAAAAATGTTGAAAACGGAGAAGTAAAAAAAAAAAATAGTAGGTTTTATTCCATATAACTTTTTTTTTCAGAATTTCTTCTTCTGTATTCATGTAATTTTACTGTAGCTTTCATAACATGTGATACATTTGAGAAATCCTTAAAGGGGTTGTCTAATTTAGAAACCTAAAGGGAATTCTTTTTCAATAGAGGGGGGCCCTCTAGTTAATCATCTCTTGGCTACAAGAAAGACTAGTTATAAAGACAAAAATGTCTTGTCCTTCATTACCAAAACCACATGAAAATTTGAATGGACATTGTGCAATGCTTCAATTCTCCTGTGGTGGCGGTGCTGCAGAGAAACTGAATACTTAGGTAGACATGAATGAAGGAAGGCAGTTCAAAGTGAATTGTCGAGTCTCGTTTTCAGTGTATAATGCGCCTGAATGTATCAAAGTGTTTTTTGTGTGTTCATAAATGGTGTCTAAAGTTCATAACGACTGTCCTATGTGTTATGCGCATTACGGAACTTAGGCGCATTAGTAATGTATAAACATGTATAAAGGATATAGATAGGCTGGAAATAAAAGGAATGTCATTAGCATGTCAGTGAATAGAAACTATGGTACTGATCTTCATTGGTGAACCACAGGTCCCAGCAATACCTGTGCTGTACTGGCTTTTGCTGCATGTAGAATAAAGGGTGAGAGCAGCAAAAATTAATTTCAAATTTAATGTAGTAAAAAGTAAAAAATCTGAACAACAACATCAGTGAGTTATTTAATGGAAAAGGAGTTTTAAGTACATTTTATAGGAAATATTTATATATTTTTGGGATATTAAATATTTTTATATTTTATGTGATCAATTTTTTATTACATTTAAATATTTTAATTGTATACAGTTAGATAATTATCATAAATTACTTTTTGTTATTGTTCTGGTCCAAGTTGAGAAATATTGGACATTTTTTTCCCTAACAGCAAATCTAGCTCCACTTCAAATCCTCAGTAGTGTTGAGCGATTATTATCGACAAAGTTGAAATCGGCACAGTTTTTATGTTGATCGAAATTTTTAGATCATGCGATAATTTAGGTTAAAATCTGTGCATCATCTATTAAGATTGCGCCATTTTCGGCGCGTCCTGTCATTTGGCGGCCAGCAAATCAGCTTACAGATAGAGCAGGTGAGATGTGTGTGCAACTCATGACTGGGTTGCGACTGGCTGGAAAAATCACATGACCTCGTTTTACATAGAACAGCCCCTTTCCCGTTCTGATCAGTGTCTCTCAGCGTCTCATAGCAAGAGGACGTGCCTCTGCCTGTGTCCAAACAGCTCAGCGAAATTATTCTATTTCTTCACAGAGAAAGCTCTACTGTTAGCTGTGATCCTTACAACTTAGTTAGATCAGAGATTGATGCCTAGTGAGGAAGTATATTTAGTGTAGGGACTCACCTGCTCTGGGATCCCCCGAGTTTTGGGGGTGAGCTTAAAACAATCTTTGATCAAATACTGAAACTAAAAGGGCCCCGGTTTTTCTATACCTTTTAGGTTTTATTTAGTCTTGTTGCCATGATATTTGTTAGTATATGCTATTGCCTTTTTAGTGTGCACAGTTACTTTTTCAAATATATTTTAGATGTGCACAGTTCATATGTTTTGTAGTTCATTTGAGATTTGGAACTCATTGGGTTGCTGCACACAGCTGCCTCTTTTTAACCCGTGAGGATGACCCCGTGGTGGGTTCCCACCATCCCCGAAATTGAGTTGGATTGACGCCTAGTGAGGAAGTATATTTAGTGTAAAGGGACTCACCTGCTCTGGGATCCCCTTGACGTTTTGGGGGGTGAGCTTAATACAAACTTTGATCAAATACTGTAAACTAAGGTCCCAGGTTTTTCATTACCTTGAGGTTTTTTTTGTCTTTATGTGCCACTGTATTGTTAGATATATGCTATTCTTTTTTTTGTGTGCACCTAGCTTACGTTTTTTAGAATAATTTTAGATGTGCACAGCTTCAATGTTTTGTAGTTTTATTTGAGATTGGTAAACTCATTGGGTTGTGCACCCCAGCTCCTCTTTTTAAACCCGTGCAGGATGACCCAGTTGGGGGTTCCTACCATTCCCTGAAATTGCAGTCTGGGTTGACGCCCAGTGAGGAAGTATATTTAGTGTAGGGACTCACCCGTCTGGATCCCCTTGACGTTTTGGGGGTGACTTAATACAATCTTTGATCAAATACGTAAACTAAAAGGGCCCCGGTTTTTCAATCCTTGGGTTTTATTTAGTCTTTAGTGTGCCACTGATATTTTTTAATATATTATTGCCTTTTTAGTTTTCCCTTTCTTCGTTTTTAGAATAATTTTAATGGCACAAACTTCAGTATGTTTTTGTAGTTTATTTGAGATTGGTAATCTCATTGGCTTGCTGGGACACAGCTGCCTCTTTTTAACCCGTGAGGATGACCCAGTTGGGGGGTTCCTACCCTTTCCCCGAAATTGCAGTCTGGATTTACGCCTAGTGAGGAAGTAATTTTGTGTAGGGACTCACCTGCCTGGGATCCCTTTTAGTTTTGGGAGGTGAGCTTTTCAATCTTTTATCAAATACTGTAACTAAGAGTCCCAGGTTTTTTATATCCTTTAGGTTTTTTTTAGTTTTAGTGTGCCACTGATATTTGTTAGTATATGCAAATTGCCTTTTTAGTGTGCACCCGCTTACGTTTTTCGAAAAAATTTTAGATGTTCACAGCTTCAGTATGTTTTTTAGTTCATTTTAGATTTGGAAAACTCATTGGCTTGCTGCACACAGCTGCCTCTTTTTAACCGTGCAGGTGACCCATTGGTGGTTTTTACCATTCCCTAAATTGCAGTCTGGGTTGACCTAGTGAGGAAGTTTAAATTTTGTGTAGGGACTCACCTGCTTGGGGTCCCCTTGACGTTTTGGGAGGTGAGCTTAATACAATCTTTGACAAAAAACTGTAAAATAAGAGTCCCAGGTTTTTTAATACCTTGAGGTTTTATTTAGTCTTTTAGTGTCCATGATATTTGTTAGATATTGCTATTGCCCCTTTTTTGTGTGCACCTTGCTTAATTTTTCAGAAAATTTTTTTAGTTGCACAGCTCAGATGTTATGTAGTTAGGTAAGAATTTTAAAGGAAAAACTACCGCGTAAAGTCCGGGGGGGGAGCGGGGCCCGGGGGCAAACCCAGACAAGCTCTATAAAGAATACTGGAAAAGTTCACCAAGACTTAGTGTAGCATTGCCTGCATATTTTTTATTTTTAAACAGTTTTCTTTTGAAATATTTTCCTGGATTTTGGGCAGCCTGAACTTTATTAGGATACCATCTTTTCTGTAACTGCAGGTCTCTTTTTTAGGTGAAAAAACTCCACTTTTATTTCAGTAAAATTTTTAGATAGGTGTTCATTTTCAATTTTCCCATTCCAGCTTTGTTGATATAGCCACCTTGCAGTTAAAGGGGTGTTATCGTTTCATTAAAAAGGGTTTTTCAAAAAAGGGGGGAAGTGAAAACAAGCAACTTTGAAATTTGGATTCATTAGAAAGGGTTCCTTTTTTTCTCACAGTGTCCCTTATCTTGTGTTTTTATTTACACTAATACCATGTGGGTCTAATCCCTCCTCCTTGCAATTCACAGCCGAGAGCTCTTTACATTCTTACACCCCCCCGGGTCATTCAGGAGCTGTGTCTCTGATCAGAGTTAGGGGCCGTAGCATTTTTTTTTCCCACACCTAGCAAAACAGACTGCAGCAGTTTGTACAATGAGAAAACATGACAGTTTTTTGTCCCTTGGCCTAACCTCCTGCAACACGCAGACTGTGCCGTTCTTAAAAGCTGTAATACATTCCCAGTGTGAGAGATCATGCTCAGATTGTTTGAATGCACCCTGTGGTTTGTAAAAAGCTCTTATAAAATAAGACTGATAGGGAGAGACCAGTGATATGTGGATCAGAGGGGGGGGGGGGAGTCTAGGCCCGCAGGAAGGGGGGGGTCATGTCATCCCGCTGGGAGGGGAAGAAAAGCCCCTGCATTCACAGAGCTGGGGGGAAGAGAAGTGTGAATCGCGAAGTAAGGAACGATACTCCCCCTTTTAAAATTTAAAACCCCAATTTTGTAGTCAGCACAGGGTTATAGGTGCCAAAAATACCTTTTAGTACCGAATAATTACAGATACTGTTTTTTCACTTTTCGTACTACAGCATTGTTCATTGAGGCACGCTTCACTTAAAATTGAATACAGCAATTTTTTAGTCACCACAGGTTAATTTTAAAGGTTCCAAAAAATACCTTTTTTTTATCCAAAACATTCAGATACGTGTTTTTTTCACTTTTGCCCAGTCCCAAATTTTTTGATAGGCCACCTTGCAGTTAAATTTGAATCCACAATTGTGTTTAAAAGGTGAATTGATAGGGGCCAAAAAATCCTTTTATTTTCCGAATACATTACAGAACACTTTTTCAATTTTTTCACACTACAGCTTGTTTATTGAGGCACCTTTCATTTAAAAGTGAAAACAGCAATTTTTTTATCACCAAAGGAAAATTTAAAGGTGCCAAAAAAATAAATTTTTTTATCCGAAAACATTACAGATACTGTTTTTTTTCACTTTTGCCCGTCCAATTTGTTTTAGAGCCACCTTGCAGTTGAATTTGAAACCAGCATTGTGTAGTTACCACAGGTTTTAATTTATAGGAGCCAAAAAAAAACCTTTTTTTATCCCAATACATTACAAACGGTTTTTTTCATTTTTTGGGGCACTACAGCTTTGTTCATTGAGGCACCTTGCACTTAAAAGTGAAAATAGCAATTTTTTAGTCCCAAGGTGATTTGATAGTGCCAAAAATACCTTTTATTTTCCAAAACATTTCAGTACGTGTTTTTTACTTTTGGGGCAGGCCCGCTTTGTTGATCTACTTTGCAGTTAAAATTTTAAAACAGCAATTTTTTAGTCACCAAGGTGAATTTTATAGGTGCCAAAAATACCTTTTTTTTTCCAATACATTTTTAATACGGTTTTTTCACTTTGGGTCAGGCCACTTTGTTGATAGATCACTTTGCATTTAAAATTTTAATACAGCAATTTTGTATCACCCCAGGTGAAATTGATAGGTGCCAAAAAACTTTTATTATCCAATCATTTCAGATAGGTTTTTTTTCACTTTGGCGCAGGCCAGCTTTTTGATAGATCTACTTTGCAGTTATATTTTAATACGCAATTTTTTACAACACAGTAAAGAAAGGTGCCAAAAAAAACCTTTTTTTAAAATCCGTATACTTTCAGAAGGGGTTTTTTTTCACTTTTGGGGCAGTCAGTTTGTTGATAGATTATTTGCAGTTAAAAATTTTAATCCAGCAATTTTTTTTTATTTGAGGTATTTGAAATAGCTGTGATTTGCTGTCTTTTAAAAGAGACTTTCCAAAAATCTTTTCCTTTCCCTTTTCAATTTTTTTTATTTTGAACATGGAGCGAAATTTAGGGGGTAACGAGCAAAGAGGGGGGGAGGACAGGGGGTAGAGGTACGAGAAAGGTCGTCTTCCAATGCTCGACAACACCATGAAAGGGGTCGTCATTGCAGGCCGTAGGCCTGTCATCGCTGGGTCAGGGCCCTGTGAATCTCAGTAACGAACACGTCGCCAATCGTCCTTCATGGTTAATGCAACCTCATCCAGCGTTTACCCCTGTCCCCCCCGCACCCCACAAATGGTCATCCCCATACCAGCAACCTCCAAATGAAGCGCCCAAAAGCAACCCCGTACCCACCACTGTGTATAATCCATTTCTGAAGACCTCTTTTATGACAAAATGCGGTTGGGGTCAGAAGGCATGTTAAAAGATCAAGAGGCCAAAGAGGATGAATTTCTCTGCTCTGACGCCCAGTTACTGATGCCATCAGAGGAGGAGAAGGAAGCCGGTCAATCGGCAAAAATCCTGGGCGGTCGGCAACGCCTTGCAGTCCCTCTTGCTTGTAGCCCGCAGCTCCTGGATGCAGAATGTCAGGACGACCAAGTCACCTGTGTTGATGATGATGATGACGACATTGCGGATCCAACGTGGTCTTTTCAGCAGAATTTGCTTGTGAGCGCTTCATCACTGGACGAGGAGGAAGACGATGGGGTAGTGTCAGTACGGATTCCGCCTCAAAAAGGGAGAGGGCGGACGCAGAAGTCCGCTGATATGATTCCGCCAGCCACGGTCAGCACAAACCCCGCTCCTCGCTTATCGCCGTCAAAAAGGTCCAGGACCTCTCAAGCCTGGGCCTTCTTTGAGCAAGCCTCTGATTCACCCAGCGATGTCATATGCCGCCTTTGCCGTAAACGCATAAGTAGAGGCAAGAACCTTAGGTGGTTAACCACCACCAACATGTCTAGTCACATGCAGCGAATGCATGAGTTGAAATGGAGGCAACACTTGGCCAAAAAAGGCCAGACTGACGCCGGGCCTCCAACCACTGTCACACCCTCTGTCTCCGCCTCCTCCTCCTCCACCACCACCAAGGGTTCCTCAGCTGCCCATGTCTCTCAGAGTCATGATCAGGGATCAGCCTCCGCTTCAGCCTCCACCGTCGCCCGAGTACCACCAGCATCACCAGAAACCCATCCTACCTCTTCTCCTCCCGCCAGTTTGATTACCTGCACGCCGTACAGCGGCCAGTCTAGCAGCCAGCCTTCTGTATTCCAGGTTTGGGAGCAGAAGAAACACTTTAACCCAAACCATCCGCAAGCCAAAAGCCAGAATGTCAGCATTGCCAGGCTTTTGGCCTTGGAAATGTTGCCTTTCCGTCTGGTGGACACAGATGGGTTCCGCCACGTCATGGCCCTTGCCTGTCCCCAATACCAGATGCCGAGCAGGCATTTCTTTGCCAGAAAAGCCGTCCCTGCCCTGGCCAGCCACGTGTCATCTAAAATTTCAAGCGCGTTGTCTGCATCTGTGTCCGGAAAAGTCCATCTGACCACCGACACATGGACTAGTAAGCACGGCCAATGCCGCTATATCTCTGTGACAGCTAACTGGGTGAGCTGGGTGGATGTCTCTGGGGGTGAAGGTGGCTCTCAGGCTCGGCGCACGCTCTTCAAAACCGCAGGGATGGTGCAGGGTTCTTTCCCCCAAGGTCCTCTGGTGGCATCACGTGCCCAGAGAAACCAGGCCGTGTTGAAATTAATCTGTCTTGGAGACCGTCCACACACAGGTCAGGAGCTGTGGACGGCTCTCCGCAACGAGACTGAGCGCTGGCTGGGTGCCAAGAACCTTGTGCCAGGCAAGGTGGTGTGCGATAACGGGCGAAATCTGCTGGCCGCCCTTAAGATCGGTAGGCTGCAGCACATCCCTTGCCTGGCATACATGTCATGAACCTTGTCAGGCCAGACATTTCTAAAGAGCCTAACCCGGGTCTGACTGACTGCTGAGGAAGGCTCGAAGTCTAGTTCGCACTTCCGCCGTCGCACCCTGCTTCGACCCGCCTGGCTGCGTGCAGCGTCAGATTGCCGTCCCCATCAAACCGTCTCATGTTGACGTGGCAACACGCTGGAATTCCACCCTTACGCACATGCTCCAGCGATTGTGGCAGCAGCGCAAATGCCATTACGCAGTGACACATGGCCTGCAAGCAGTGGGGTGTGCGGACCTCGGGGTGTTGAGCACCTAGAGTGGAGGCAAGGTGAAAGAGCTCTGCAACCATACCTTGCCCTTTGGAAGAAGCCACCAAAATGGTCAGTGCGGACAATGCCCTTTGTCAGCATGAGCATGTGGTGATCTTAGTTTCTGGAACGATCGTTGTACAACCCAGAAACAACATGTACCCGCCACGACGGAGTAGGAGACGGACACAGATGCGACACGGAGCCCTCTCTCTCCGTCAAATCCACAAGCCCGACAGTTTCACATCAACAAAATCATCGTTCTTCATTAGGCAGCTGGTTTCGGGGTCACAGAGCTAGTGCCAAAGGTGGCGCATCCAGCTCTCAGGGTGCATCATCTCAGGCAAGTCAGAGGCTGTGGTTGAAGCTGTTGCTGGAGGCAGCGGAGGAGGAGGAGGTAGGAGGAGGAGGTATACCTAGACACCGATGTTAGCCCGACGGTCCCCTGCCTTGGAAAGAGGTTGGCGTGAATTTGAGGCAGGAGGAAGGAAAGATGAGGAAATCATTATCAAAGTGCCCCCTCGACCCAGAGGCTTTGGGAAATCAAAGCTCCATCTCTCACATGAGATGCTTGGATGCTCATTTCTCCAACATGATCCTCGCTATTAAGGCCATCAAAATGAACAACAGATTACTGTGTGGTGGGCCACAGCCTCCCTGGATCCCCGGTACAAAACTAAACTCTCAGCAAACTTTCCTCCACCTCCACCCAAATAGAGAGTAACAATGCAGGAAATGGAGACCCTTGCTGATTGATCAACTGGAGACATCTGTTGCGTCTGCTTCACGTTCTTCAAATATCACGGGGAACATACGCCAGCGACGTGAACAGCAGTAGAGTGCCAAGTAGCCGTATCGGCAGCAGCCAGCAGGCAAGGTGGCAGAAGCCTAATGGGGTGACCTCTGGCAATCTTTTATTTAAACCAACCCTCACCAACGCATGCAATGCAGGCACACAACAACACCCAAGAGACCAGCTTAAGAACCATGGTGCCACGAACTATCAGCGTTCCTCAACACCGATTTTTTGAGTATGTGTCCGAACCCCATAGACTTCTGGTTATCCAAAATGGACGAATGGCCCGAGGCTGGCTCGCCACGCCATAGAGGGGTTGTCCTGCCCAGCAGCCAGCGTCATATCTTGAGCGGACCTTCAAGCACAGCCTAGAGTCCATTACAGACCAAACGCATCCGGCTTTCCACAGATGATGTGGATCGTTTGACTTTCATCAAGATGAATCAGGCATGGATCTCTGTGATGTTGTGGCCCCAATTGCACGAGGTCACCGATTAGTTGCGTCTGCTTCACATTCCTTTTCAAACAGAAATGGTCCTCTTGAAAACTTTTTTTTAAAATGATCATTTCTTACTGCAATTTTTATTCTCTTTTCCAACAGTTCATTTTGCTGGTTTTGCTGTGAGGAGACTGTAAAAGACAGCAAGGTTTCATGACAACACCGTATTCCATTTACTCACTTTATCTTAAGAAGTTTTCGCATTGTCAATGGTTTTGAGGTCATGTTGCTGTGAGTTACAGCAATAATCATGGTCCTTTGGAACAGAAATGTGACTTCTAAGTGGCATTTCTCCCTCACAATTTTTAATAGTGGTAGAGAAGTCATATTATAATTTTTTGGGGTCATGTTGCTGTGAGATACAGCTATAATTATGGTCCTTTGGAACAGAAATGTGGCTTCTAAGTGGCATTTCTCCCTCACAATTTTTAATAGTGGCTGAGAAGTCATATTTATAATTTTTTGGGGTCATGTAGCTGTGAGATCCAGCTATATCATGGTCCTTTAACAGAAATGTGGCTTCTAAGTGGCATTTCTCCCTCACAATTTTTTAACAGTGGCTGAGATTTTTTTTTGGGTCACCCAAAATTTGCTTTATAGAATTTTTCTTGGGCGGGTCTTGCTTTAAACATTGTGAATGCATATACTACAGGTCCTATTATAAAAAATGTTGTTTCTAACAGACATTTGTTCTTCACAATTGACCAAAGTGGCTCAAGGGTCATGCTTTGATTTTTGGGGGCATTTTGCTGTGACATGCAGCTATTACTACAGGTCCTATTCTAAAAAATGTTGTTTCTAACAGACATTTGTTCTTCACAATTGTCAAGAGTGGCTCAAGGGTGATGGTGCTGTCAGAAAAGGAATAGGTAGGACATGTTAATGGACACATATTGCAAAATGAATTGTTTTTGCAAGATCTTTAACATAGCTATAAATCACTGTATTGAGACAACCCATTTAATACAATGAAAAAAGAGAAACAAAGACATGGTGGGATTCCATCTATTTTAAAAATGTGTTTTCTGAATTAAAGTACTAAAAAAACTTGCATGTACAAATAGCTGTTAAAAAAATTCCTCTGAATTGTACAAGGGAGGTACAGGAAAACTTGACCAGATGTAGGTTATTCAGAGGACATGGAGTATGGAGCACGGACAGAGAACAAAGTACAGAGACCATTTCCTCCAGCACGTTGAGTAAATGAGAAAAAGAATGCCAAGATAAAGGGCACCTGGGTGTTTGAAGGAGCGTTAACCACCAGTATTTCCAAGTGAAGCTCAATTGGTCCACACTCATACGGAGGGGCAAGCGCTACCCAGGTATTGACTGTGTACAGAGGAAGGCTGGAGTTCTCAAAACTTCCGCTTCCGCACTCTGCTTCAGGCACGACAGTTTTCGTTTTCTGCGTCATCAGGGCATTTTAACCTGCGTGTTAATAGATGACGGACGCCAGCCTGGGCTTTCACCGCACCCACTGTAACTCGGCCCTGGGTCATGCTGTGGCCCAGGAAGGTATAGTCAATGTCCATAACTAAAATGGTGG
>JAODAL010039803.1:0-37620 GCA_025379985.1 Phyllomedusa bahiana
CACTCTAGAAACTGTGTTAGAGGGGTTTTCTTTCCCCCTCAAATTTTTAGCAAAAAGAACAATTGGGAAAAAGGTAAAAAATTTAAAAACAATTCCCCAAAGACAAATTGCTTTTTTAAATTTTTCTTTGGTCAGGAGATAAAATAAAAACGAAAAATTTAAAACGTCCAAAACATCTGTGTGAACATAAACCCCAAAAAGCTTTCCGGGCCCCACCCATTTTTTACAGCACATTAAAAGTTGTGTCTTCAGGGGAAAAAGCCTGTAAATGAAAAAATCAATTGGGACATGTCCGAGCCCCCCCAAATTTTCTGGGAAAATTCCCTGTGACGTAGTTTTTTAAAGTTTTCGACGCCCAACTGTTTTTCCTCCCCCCTTTAAAAAAGACCAACATTCAAACCCAAAACCGGAAGAAAAACGATGCAAAGGGAAAAGAAAAAAAAAAAATCCCCTCTATTTACCCCCAATGAACTTTCCAGTTTTCCCTTTTCCCGTTTTTTTAACCTTCCCAGCTATTTGACAAGTGTGACAAACATAAATTGGTTTACTGCAGGCCCCCTCCAATCTAAAAAGCAATTTTTTGAATAGAATATTAATATAAAAATAGAAAAAAAAATAAAAAGGAAAAAAGGGGAAATTTCAAGATGATGCAAAAAAAATATCAATACAAAGTCTAGAAAACCCGGCATAAACAAAGCAAATTTTAAAGGGGATGCCCCAACAAAACAACCAAAAACCCCCCTTTTCCCCAAAAATCAAAAATTAAAAAAAAAACAAAAAAAAAAAAAAAAACCAATCAAAACAACGGTAATCTAAAATCTGGTATTTTTTGCACCCCCCTGAAAAAATTTATTTTGTCATTCTTTCAGGTGTATAAAGCGGGCCCAAAAGAGTAAGGCTCAGTCCCAAAAGGCAAAAAGGAAAAAAAAAAAACCTTTCATAAAACTGAATTTTTTGTCCCCTGCCTTAAAAAAACCGCTGAAAAAACAAACCGTTTTCTTTTTAGAGTTTTTTTTGGGTTTTTTTTGCTGCTTTTTAGAGCTTTTTTTTTCAGGATGGGACGACCCAAAGGGGGTTTCAAATAAATTTCCCCGCAAAAAAAGGGGCAAAAAAATCCCCGGCGCTTTCCCATCCCCACTCCAAAAAAGTAAATTTTTTTGCCCTTTGGGCCCGGCATTTTTTTTGAACATGTTTCCAAAAAGACGCCAGAAAAAAAAAACAGCAAAAAAAAGACGGGGACAGCGGGCCTTCTTTCAAAAGAGTCCCATGGGAGACACGGGAAAGTTTTCAAATAAGGGTCTATGGGGGCCCGCAGAAGTTTTTAAAAATATAGAGTCCATGGGGAAACAGCGGGACTTTTTCAAATATAAGTCCTATGGGAGGGGGGCGGGACCTTTTCACTAAGTTCTAAAGGGAGACCAAACGGGACGTTTCTCACTATAAGGGGTCCCATGGGAGACAGCGGGACGTTCTTAAATATAAACTAAAGGGGGACAGCGGGGGCGGGTTTTTAACTATAAGTCTATGGGGGACACGGGACGTTCTTACTATAATCTATGGGGAAAAGCGGGAAATTAAATTACTTTAAAGAGCTATGGGAACAGCGGGAAAGAAAATTACTATAAGACTAAAGGGGGACAGCAAAGGGGGTTTTTAAATATAGAGTCAAAAAAACAGCGGGACTTTTCTTACTATAAAATCCATTGGGGGACCGCGTGACGTTTTTACTAGAGAGTCCTTAAAGGGAAAACAGCGGGGCGTTCTTACTATAGAAATCTAAGGGGAAGACAGCGGGACCCTTTTTTAAAAAAAGAGTCTATGGGAGACAGGGACGTTCTTACTATAGATTTTAAGGGAGACAGCGGGGCTTTTTTACTATAGAGTCCAAAAAGGAAAAAACAGCGGAAATTTTTTTTACCCAAAGAGTCTATGGGAGACAGCGGGAAAGTTTTTACTAAAAGAGTCTATGGGGGACACGGGACGTTCTTTTCTTAAAGTCCCATGGGAGACAGCGGAAAGTTCTTACTATAAGTCAAAAGGGAGAAAAGGGGGGGAAAGTTCTTACCCATAGAGTTTTATGGGAGAACAGCGGGGGCCTTTCTTTCTATAGAGTCAGGAGACCGCGGGGCAAAAATTACAAAAGAGTCTAAGGGAAAAAGCGGGACCCTTTCATCTATACCGGGCATTGGGGAGACAGCGGGACGTTACTTACTATAAAAAATCATGGGAGGGAGCGGGAGGGTTTTTAACCCATAAGTCATGGGGAAGCGGGAGGTTTTTTACAAAAAAGTCCAAAGGGAGACAGGGGGGGGCCCAAATTACTATAAATCTATGGGAGACCCGCGGGACGAAATTACTTAGAGTCTTGGGGGGGCCCGCCGGGGCATACTTTCCCATAGAGTTTTAATGGGACAACCCCGCGGGACTTCTCACTAAAGAGTCTATTTGGGGAAAAGCGGGGCGTACTTACTATAATTTTATTTGGGGGAAAAGCGGGACCTTCCACTATAGGTCAAAGGGAGACAGCAGGACGTTTTTCTATAGGGGTCTATGGGGGAAAAGCGGGACAATCTTTCTATAGATCTATGGGGGACAGCGGGGCGTTCTCACTATAGAGTCATGGAGACAGCGGAACGTTTTTAAAAATGCAGTCTATGGAGACCGCGGGAAAGTTTTTCACTAAGAGTCTTATGGGGGACAGCGGAACGTTTTTTTACTAGCAGTCCCATGGGGGACGCGGGAAAGTTCCACAAAAGAGTCAAAGGGAGAAAAACCCGCGGGACCCTTCTCACTAAAAGAGTCTATGAGATCTCTTTTTAAATCGTTTTTAGAAAAGAAAAACGGCCTTTTTTTCTGTGCTATAAAGAAAAGACCTAAAAAAATAAAAGGCCGAAATTTTGCTTTCCCTGTTAAATTACGTTCCCCAAGCTCATAAACAACAGCCCCAACCAATGCCCCCGTGTGAATGTCCCCCCCAAAGGTAAAAACTGCACCGTTTCCCCATTGGGTGCATCTATAAGTCCAAAATTTTTTGTTGAAATTTTAAAATTTTTAATCGTTTTAACCCTAAGTCAAAACTCAGTTTTTTTTATACTCTCACTCCATATGCAATCAATCGGAGCATTTTTTTTTTAAAAATTTTTAATTGGCCCCGACAACGCCCTTTAAAAAGTAAGCTTTAAAAATTTTCCCGGTGGGGTCCTAATTGATCTCTCTGTCAAGTAGGGAAAAGGGTCTGCCTCAAACTGCTTCACAAATACAAATGGAAAGCAATCAAAAAAGATTGTGGGTTTTATCCAGACATTAAAAAAAACAAATGGTGTTTTTAGGAGTGGGGGTAAACCCTTTTAAAAAGGGGGGTCTCACAAAGGGAAAAGCTGCTTTTTGTAAATTTAAAAATCTAGAAAAAAAAGTCACTTTTTTCAATAAAGTGTCCCCTTAACATGTCCTACCTTTTTCCTAGATATCTCCTCTTGTATTGGGGTGCATTTACTCCTCAGGGCACAAAAAGGCCCCAGACCTGTTTTCCTCTCCCCGATAGGCTTTTCCCGCACTGGTTGCTAAGCAAAAACCAGGCTTCTACGCACCTAAAAAAGTCAGTAAAAAAAACGCCCCTGAATTCAAAATGAAAACCAAAAAAACAACCCCCTTTAAGTCCTCTAAGAAACTGTTGGGGTCAAATTAGTACCACTTTATATAGTCCCCCTCATTCACTCAGCACCATGTAACCTCAGCCTTAGTTAAGCTGTTGTATCTGTACCAGGTTGGCTCTATTTCCTGGCAGTATACATAAGCCTGGAATAATAGTGTGCTTGGCAAACATAGCGAATATAGCCCATTTAGGACTACATTGTTCTACAGACTTCTATAGGGCAGTGGTGGTTATGTTGCAGTAAATGCTCACAGTAGCCTGAAGGACCACATAACTCACTGTGAACCTAGAATTACAGACTCCAAAACATCACATCTGCCTAAATTAGTCATATTATTCCAAGAAGATAATCCCTGCTTTCACACATGTGCCATTAAAGGGGTACTCTCACCACACTGAATCGCTTTAACCATGTAGGCAAAGATAAGACTATTACCAAAAAACATTGCTGTTCTGGTTTTGCTTCATTTCAAAGTTAGAGCAGTTCTTATCTCCTGATTGTTTACAGAGGGTTTCTTAGGTTACCAACAAACTGTCCGCTCCAGCAGTGAATGGGATGATGTCGTCACTCCCTGCTGTGTCTTATCAGCAGCACAGGAGCTTGTTTATGTTTTCTTACTGACAAAGTTTAACCCTTTAGAGATCTGTAGCTTTCTGTCCTGCTGTTAAAACTCCTCCATCACCAATGTCCCTGAAACGTCTGTCACTGCTGTAGGACCTGACCACAGCCTAAACAGGAAGTGGGAGTCTGAAGCTGTAGAACTGCCCACAGCCTGAAAAGGAAATGTGAGCCTCAAGCTATAGAACCGCCGACAGCCTGAACAGGAAATATGAGCCTGAAGCTTTTAGAACCACCCCAGCCTGAACAGGAAGTGTGAGCCTAAAGCTGTAGTAAACGCCCACAGCCTGAACGGGAAAGTTGAGCCTGAAGCTGTAGAACCCCCCACAGCCTGAAACAGGAAGTGGTGAGCCTGAAGCTGTAGAACCGCCCACACCCTGAACAGGAAGTGTAAGCATGAAGCGTAGAACCGCCCAACCCTTTTGAACAGGAAGTGTGAGCCTGAAGCTGTAGAACCGCCCACAGCCTGAACAGGAAGTGTGAGCCTGAAGCTATAAAACCGCCCACAGCTTGAACGGAAAGTAAGAGCCTTAAGCTGACTGTAAAGAGCAAACGCTATGAAACAGCTTGGTGAGAACACCCCTTTAAAGAGAATGAACAAGCTGGATGACAATCCTTTCAGAAGCAGCCACATAGGCTACAGCACGAAAAGGTTTCAACTATAATATAATATCCACCTTTGTCCCCTGAAAATCTTCTCCGTGTAACCTGAGAGCAATGAGAAGCTGGAAACTGTAGGCAACATAATCACATGTAACCTGTTCCAGACAATTTAGTCAAGTCAGAACAAAGGCATAAGCCCCAAACCTCTCACCAAGTGAGCGAGCTGTGCAACAAGGAGCTAGCGCCGCGCCTGCGCAGTATACAAACCTGCCCAGTGACCCCTGAAACCAGGCTTATACTGCAGCGTAATGGGGAAAAATAAAGTGAGCCTAGAAATGCATGAGGAAAGTAAACAGGAGAACCTTGCCGACACCCCCCCCCCACGACTATCGGTCAGCAGAACTTACTTCCTAAAACAGCCAGTTTTGTGGAAATTTGGAAGAGAACATGGGATAGTTTGCTGCTAATCTGCTCCATTTTTTTGATTTATAGCCTTATGTGATTGGAGGGGCGCTACTAGCGACGGCACAAGAGGCTACTGGAAGAAGACCACCTGAAGTCCAGATGGTGGACACAATACCAACCTGCCATATAGATAGTCCCAGATGTTCTGTGGTAACATCACAACCAGGTCTTCAATCAGGCCGGCCTTACGTGGTGGCACACCTGGAAATAAGACAAGGGCGAACATGTTAACTGGTAGTTATGACAGAAGTCTACAATGTTAAGGCCGGGTTCATGAATGAAACCATGCTGGTGTCAATGGGCACAACTGCGATATAACTCACGGAAAAATTTTTTAGGTACACCTTTCTAGTAAGGGTTGGACCCCTTTTGCCTCGAATGCCTCAATTCTTCGTGGCATAGATTCCCAAAAAGGTGTTGCAACGATGCTCAAATTGGTTCCAGGGGCCCCAAAGTGTGCCAAGAAATATGCCCACACCATGACACAACCTCACAGCCTGAAAGTTGTTTCAAGGGAGGATGGATCCTGCTTTCATGTTGTTGACCCCCCAAAATTTGACCCTACCATCCCATGTGCAGCAAAATCGAGTCATCAGACCAGGCAAGTTTTTTTTCCAATTTCTTTTGCCAATTTCGATGAGCTTGGGAATTGGGCCCCAGTTTCCTCTTTTTGCTGAAAGGAGTGGAACCCGGTGTGGTTTTGTGCTTAGCCCATCTGCCCCAAAGTTTTCCGTACTGTGGTTGGATGCTCTTTGCTCCTTGGTTGTAAGGGGTGGCTTTTGAGTCACGTTGCTTTCTATCGCTCGAACCGTTGCCCCTTTTTCCTTTGACCCCTTTGGGTCAACAAGCATTTTGCCCCAAGGGACTGCCCCTCACGGATGTTTTTCTTTTTGGGCAATTCTCTGAAACCCTGAGTGGTTGTGCGTGAAAAACCCCGGAATCAGAAGTTTTTGAAATACTCAGACAGCCCTTCTGGCACCAACAACCTGCCAGTTCAAAGGACTCAAATCACCTTTCTTCCCTATATGCTCGGTTTGAATGCAGGAGATTTCTTGCCATTTTTACATGCCAAAAGACTGAGTTGCCGTCATGTGATGGCGATTGAAATTAAGTGTTTAAAGGCGTTGGAAGGTTTTCCTATTTTGGGGGGGTGGTGTATTTTGTGGCGAAAATGATGTGACCATGATGTGATGTGACCATGCACTATGTGGTCAACCATTATGAATAAGAGTCACAAGCTTCCTGCTCTAACCCTTTCCTTTTCTGAATATCAGGCAGAGATCATAGGGCAGGCTAAGGAGCTAATCACCAAATACTTTGTGAGGGTCGGCTGTTAATTATAGCCAACACCTCCGATAACTACAGTCCCGGCTGTCTAACCGCTTAAAGGGAACCTGTCACAGAGATGATGCCCCACTTGCTGAGGGCAGCACAAGCCAGTGTCAGACCTGCTGTTTCCAGCGCTGTGTCCCTTATTCTGTAAGATGCTGGAGTTTTAGGGCTTGTTCACACGGCGTTTTGGATCCTTTTTCCGGATCCGTTTTTCGCACTTGAAAAGCGCATCCGGGAAACGGATCCGCAAAACGCAGCATTGGATACTTTATTTGGATCAGTTTTCAATGCTTTTTCACCTGCGTTTTAATCATCCGCTTTCCGGATATATATATATATTCTCTCTCTCTCTCTCTCTCTCTCCTCAAATCTTATTCATGAGCAGAAGTTAACCACGCCCACCTGACAGTTATTCACATGTTTCTACCTATTCAAAGTAATAGGTTTATCAGTTGAGGTGGGTGGCGCTAGCCTCAGGTGGGCGGAGTTTGAAGAAAACTGACTCTTCGAACGACTCTTTTCTGGCTGAAAATTGCAGATTTGAGTAATAAATACACAAAAACTGCAGCATCTTACAGAATAAGGGACACAGCGCTGGAAACGGCAAGTCTGACACTACCTTGTGCTGCCCTCAGCCAGGGGGGTATAAACTATGTGACAGGTTCTCTTTAAATGCCAGAGTCCATGCAGCTGTGGCATCTAAGGCATTGGAAACAAGTGCCAGACCCTTCAGTAATCCAGTTGCGTGGTGTTCTTCAGCTGTTACAGCCTCCGGGGCCTGGTAAAAGCCCCCCAAATCTGCCATGAATGTGCGCCTTTTACAGGGGGTTATGGCAGGTCATTAAAAATCAAATGACTGAATTACTGAAGTGCATTAGTACTAGAACACATTGTACAAGATACTGAAGTTTTCATTGATTTCAATGCAAAATACGAATCGTCGTTCAGACGATACTAATATTACATACGTTATTGTATTGTGTTGTATTGCAATAACATAGAAGTGACAGTTACTTGATCCATTTTACATGTTGCAGTCCAGAAAACGCATCCAAATATAGGTAGCACACTTTGTGGCATGTATTTGGATACGTTTTTTGGTTTCTTCAATCCTATGTGGAGTATAAGAGTATGGGAACACCCCGCGTGCACATACTCTTATACTCCACATAGGATTGGAGAAACCAAATAACATTCCAGGTGCAAGATGACTCCTTTCTACGCACCTCCATGCACGCACAGGAAGTCGTTATTTGATATGGGCCCGGGTTCTGCAAACGTCTTAAACTTATTGAGCCACTGGCGTGAGACGTAGAACTGCAGGAGGCTGGGCTCCATCAGGTTCAGCAGACTCGTCACTCATCTCCGTTCCTTCTGAGCGTCCTCGCTTGCTTTTCTGGGTGAAAGCAAAAAGGTGTCTTAGCGCCAATTCCAGCTTATTGTTCTATCTAGAATCACCGTATCATCATTTAGAGCAAAAGTATCCAACCTGCATCTCTCCAGACCGGTGGTCTTCAAACTGAGGCCCTACAGCTGTTGGGAAACTACAACTCCCATCATGCCCACTGTTATAGATTATATAAATGCATGATGGGAGTTGAAGTTTCCCAACAGCTGGAGGGCCGCAGTTTGAAGACCACTGCTCCAGTCGATGCAGAACTACAACTCCCAGTATGGGGGAGTGATGACTTCTGCAACAGCTAGAGAGCTGCAGGTTAGATTTGACAGATTTTCCCCAGATACTCGCCTCTGCTCCTACCTAACAATGACGCTGTCCTCACTCTCTGCCAGTCCGCCTCTCTTCTTCTGAACAGGATTTCACAGGTGCAGTCGCTGATGTGGTCACCTGCCACAGGCTGATATCATAGACAGAGTGCTAATCTCCAAACGGCGATGTCAACCGATGACACGTGACCGCTGCAGCCAGTCGGCGACTGCACCTGTGACATCCTGTTCAGAAGAAGAGAGGCGGAGAGTAAGAACGGCGCAACAGTGGATCCGAGGTGCACAACTTTTTAGGATTATTATTTTAAAAGTCAGCTGCATCCTTAAAAAAAACCAAACAAAAAAAAAAACTGAACAGCCCCTTTAACGACCACCCACCGTCTTTTAAAGCGGGCGGTGCAGGGTGTTCTTCTGCAGCAGGTCAATGGAGCCTGGGGAATGTCTGCATAGGAAGCCTGCGGTCAGGGCACACTGTGTGCTGCCCTGACTTCTGCCTGTGTGTCACACAGATTGTCATGTAATACATAAATATGCTAACACGTCACTAAATGTAAAAAAAAAAAAAGTTATCCCTCAAAGGGATTAAAAAGAGTAATAAATTAAAAAAAATATTTAATAAAAAAAGTGATTTTGCCTACATTACACAAAAACACCTACATATATTAGGTATCTACCCACCTGTAATAACCTGTAGAATTCATCTAACAGGTTATTTAGTGTGAAATGAGAAAGGAGTAAAAAAAACAAAAAAACCCCCCAAAAAATTAAATACAAATTCAGCAGGAATTTTTAAACTATGTCCCCCAAGAATATAACTTCTCCCACATAAAACAAGTCCTCAAACAACTGCGTCACTTATGAGATAAAGTTACGACTGTTGAAAAGCAAAAACTACAAAATTTAGCTGCGTTATTAAGTACTTTTCAGGCCTGGGGCTTAACGGGTTAAACTCTATCAAGATCTTCTGTCCATAAAACCGTGCCATTCACCACAATCATCTCAGCTATTGTTATAGAGGATGGTTGTACCACAATGGTGTCCATGCCGTTCATCCCCCCCCCCACTCTTCTGAAGCTTGTCATGTCTCTCATTGCCGGCCCCCGTGTATACATCACTCGTCCCCCAGTAAAATAAAACATTCAGTCCAGCCGTTCCTTCCAATTGCTATGAGGAAGGCCTGCCAACCACTTACAGCAAAGTAGATACCAGGGCGAGTGTTAAAGGGGTTGTCTCACTACATTGATTCATCTTACCTCAGTCCTGTTTCCTTGGTTTCACTTTGAATTCAGGGGCGTGTTTACTGGCTTCTACTAGGCTGCAGTAGAAGTCAGGTCTGTAACTATAGCAACCAGCGTTGGTAGCCTATCAGGAGAGCTGGAACAGGTCTGTAGCTATAGCGACCAGTGCTGGCAGCCTATCAGGAGAGATGGAACAGGTCTGTAGCTATAGCAACCAGTGCTGGCAGCCTAACAGGAGAGATGGAACAGGTCTGTAGCTATAACAACCAGTCCTGGCAGCCTATCAGGGGAGATGGAACAGGTCTGTAGCTATAGCGACCTTAGGAGCTGATGCAGCCCATACAAGAGGGCATATCTAGGAATAGGTAGGACACTGTTAATGGACTTATATTGCAAAGTGACTTGTTTTTGCAAGATCTTTAACTTAAAAAGCAGCAATCCCTGTAGTGAGACAACCCCTTTAAAAGGAATATCCACTCCTGAACACCATTCTGTTGTTAATAACGAGCCAAACAACAACCATTAAATATCCTAATGCAAATTACCTGTAGAAGAGCACATACGCCTCCGCATTCTGCACGGTGGCCTCAGACACTTCTGTGACGCTTTGGTCGTCGAATTCATACCAGAGATTGTTCAAGTTATTGCGACAATAGGCGATGTAGTGGCCGCCTGGAACGGTCAACGTTTAAAGGGTTAATGAAAGTCTTAAAGAAATTACACGCCATATAAACCCCTGCATCACAGAGCGGCCTACACGGCATCCGACTGCATACAATAGCAGCAACAGAGACTAAATCAACACCGAAACCGCCCTCCACCTGCGGCCGCACTGTGCAGTGATATAGTTGCATCTAATTCCCTGCAAGATAGCAGCTCAAATAATCAGTCAGCAGTGAGCTTATCCAGTATAGGATAAGTAATGTATGTACACAGTGACTGCACCAGCAGAATAGTGAGTGCAGCTCTGGAGTATAATACAGGATGTAACTCCGGATCAGTACAGGATAAGTAATGTATGTACACAGTGACTGCACCAGCAGAATAGTGAATGCAGCTCTGGAGTGTAATACAGGATGTAACCCAGGATCAGTACAGGATAAGTAATGTATGTACAGTGACTGCACCAGCAGAATAGTGAGCGCAGCTCTGGAGTATAATACAGGATGTATCCCAGGATCAGTACAGGATAAGTAATGTATGTACAGTGACTGCACCAGCAGAATAGTGATCTATGTGGTTACAGAATACAAAGATCTCTTGTGTGTAGTCTGATCATTTTATATACTATATCAGGGGCAATCTGATTTGCAGGTTACTAGTAACAGATAGCAGCTTTGACCTCCTAAGTACAGATACTCACTGCTGGCGGTGCCATGGTGGCAGATGACAGACAAAAGGTCATAGGTGACGATTTGACTGGGGCTGTCTTTTGCAAGGAACGGTTGCAGGTCCAGACCTTCCAATGGGAAAGATACATGGGTCCCGATTTTGGTGGAGAACATGAGCTCATGTCTGAACCTCTTCAGGTGTATGCTCAGTATCTGCAAGAAACAGACATTATTTATAAGCAGCATATCAGGAATGAAACAACCAGCATAATATCGAGCTCCTCTCCTCTATCATATAACCCTATATATCACAGAGCTCAGCTCCTCTCCTCTATGATATACCCCTATATATCACAGAGCTCAGCTCCTCTCCTCTATGATATACCCCTATATATCACAGAGCTCAGCGTCTCTCCTCTATCATATAACCCTGTATATCACAGAGCTCAGCTCCTCTCCTCTATCATATAACCCTATATATCAGAGCTCAGCTTCTTCCCTCTATCATATAACCCTATATATCACAGAGCTCAGCTCCTCTCCTCTATCATATAACCCTATATATCACAGAGCTCAGCTCCTCTCCGGTATCATATAACCCTATATATCACAGAGCTCAGCTCCTCTCCTCTATGATATACCCCTATATATCACAGAGCTCAGCTCCTCTCCACTATGATATACCCCTATAAATCACAGAGCTCAGCTCCTCTCCCTCTATCATATAACCCTATATAAAATTTTATTCACAAGGCAATAATGAATTATAAACCTTGTATAGAATCTTCAAGCGCTTAGATCCAAATCCGTTCTTTGATTACAGAACGCTTCATAAAATATGCTTTAGTTACCAAAGCTATATTTATTTAAAAAAGGTATAAAAATTACAAATGTCTATCTCACTTCAACGCGTTTCGCACGACTATCGTGCTTCATCAGGAATAAACTGCTTTGTAGTACACGCTCATTATATAGACATCTCCATTTTGATCATTTCCTTTACAAGAGTATTACAACAAACATTACACCCCATATTTCTTATAAAATATAATACAATAAACAATAAAATATACAATAAAATGTGCAAGCTTTCCTTACTGTGAGTAGCAATACAGCGTTAAACCTCCCGTTCTTTCGCGGGTTCCGTACCGGAAGTTGTCACTATGTTAGATGACTTCCGCCCTTACGCCTTTAGCACAACAAGAGGGGTAATGCGCATGCTCTATGCCCACAGGTTCCGATATCATAAAAATACCATCGATTAACCCCCACAAAGTGACTTATCGTTAAGTACATAACTGCCTATTTATGCCACTCAATTTATAATCTCCTGTACTTCATTTAAGCCGAACGGGCTCAAAGTATTTAACTTAAAAATCCAGAATGTTTCCTTGTTAGTCAACGCCTGTAATCTATTAGGTATTTTATCATGAACAAAATCAATTGGCTGAACTTTAATTCTCAGTTTAATGAAGCTGATAGTTATTTTGAAAAATTGTGGGTAGAGGCATTGGAAAAATGTTCATTGAGATTAATGGAGATATTGATAGAAAAAAAGAAAGAAAAAATGTATAGATTTATCTTCTAAAATTGAGGAATTGGAGAATTTGATAAATTCGCCAATCATATAGAATATAGGGATATCCAAAGGAAAATTAATAGTAACTTGCATAAAAATGAGTTGGACACTATTAATAGAAAGTTGTATAAATTGGCAAGAGACAGAATAAACATGCTTATAGAGATCCAACTGGAGTCGCCAATAGATTACATAACCTCAATGATGAGATAAATTTGGAGACCAATGTTACAGAAAATGTTCATATAGATAGCAAAAAAGTTAATCCCAATAATCAAAATCTAGCGGAAACAAATTCCATAGATCCTGTAGTACGTAGGAAACAAACGAATTATAGTAACCAAATTAAACCTACATATGCTTCCGTTGTAAATATTAACAAGTCAAGTGGAATGAATAAAGGTTCTCCTAGATATCAATATAGAAATACACAAGGAAGGAATAGAAATCAAAATTATAATAGTCCAAAGGTCAAATACTAAAACGCTGCCCATTGATATAGTAGATTTTACGGTGCTTAATACTAGTATAGAATCCAATGAGATTTCAGGGATTCTAGACGTATCCCATCTACCCATTGCAATCAGACAATCTACTCAATCCAAATCATCAGAAAATACTCAAGATGATATGGATGTCTATTTATCTTCTCACCAGAATAATGTAGAACAGGGTATATTAGACACATCGTTACCTTCTGCACAGCAAAATATTTTAGATACCCAAACACCTTCAATACAATCAACTGACACCCCATCAACTGGTTCCCAATCTTTTTTAGGGTTAAACCCCACATTAAACATTCATTCAACAATAGAAGAAAAACTCATATCCCCGACAATACAAACAGGATCAGTGCGAAAAAGAAAGTTTCCAAAAGAGGCTGCGGAGGCTTCCTCAGTACAAGGAGGCGCCTCAGTATATTCAGAATCCAAAAAAGCAAGACAGACAAAAAACAAGGAAGGATCCAGTAAAGATTTTTAATCTATCAAAGTATAATTTAACACCATCTGAATTTAGCTTATTACAAAAGGGGTCTCAATTTTTGCCCTGATAAGCCTATTAGTCATTATACAGTGTTTAAAGATTTACAATTATTTATGTGCAAACTAACACTCGGATGGTATTTTACCATTCAAAAAAACAAAAATAAAAACAAAGATCCTAAATTGGGAGAGGATTCTGAGGAAATAGACCAATCTAAATTTTCGGTTATACAACCTAAATCCACATTTTATCCTGTTTGGGCTCAGGGGAGTCATTTAGGGGTTTTTAACCAACTAGTAACAGATGATTTAAGAAAATTAAAAAAGAAAATACCATCAAAGGATAATTTAAATCTTGCCCAACGGAAAGCTATTAAAACGCTTATGAATAACGAAAATATCATTATACCTAATGCAGATAATGAGGGGGGGGGGGGGCTATCGTTGTACAAGATAGAACTGATTATACAGGAGAAGCTCTAAGAATCATAAACAATTCATTTTATTATAAAGTGGTGGAAAAGGAGTCGTATATAGCATCACAAGAGCTGTTTTTGAATTTTCTGAATCTTTTTTTTGAGTTAGGGGCGATAAATCAAAAAGAAAAAAATGCCCTGTATATAAAAAAAATCAATTATCCCTTTTTTTTTTTACCACTTACCCAAAGTGCATAAAAAACTCTCCCCCGGGGAGACCCATAATATTGAGTATAAATTCCCCTTTGTCAAATTTATCTAAATATTTAGACATTTATTTGCAACCGTATGTTAATGGGTTAAGAAGCCATTTGAAGGATTTGGATCAGGTGATCAGTGAAATAGTAGGAATCCAATGGAATAAGTCATATCATTTTGTCACAATGGACATAACATCCCTTTATTCAAATATAGAACACTCTTTAGTAATAAAAGCAGTTGAAACCTACCTAAAAGCGGATGACAGCATTGCACCCCTTAAAAGGGAATTTTTGTTGGAAGGTTTGGGAATTATTTTAAAAAATAATTTTTTTACCTATGGTGACAAGTACTACCCTCAGCAGGTTGGCACGGCGATGGGGACACGAGTTGCCCCATCGCTGGCCAACCTGTTCATGGGGTCTTTTGAGGAACTGTATGTTTACTCAGATCAGAATGAATATAGATCATTGTATATTTTAAACGGTTCATCGACGATTTGATTTTTATCTGGTAGGGATCGGTTGAGGATGCAAAAAGATTTTTAAGTTATTTGAACTCCAATACATGGGGTATTTCTTTCAGTATGAATATTAATGACAACAAAATAAAATTTTTGGATCTAAATCTGTATATTGAAAAGGGCAAAATACTATCAAAAACGTATTTTAAAGTAGTTGATTCTAACAACTACGTACATTTTAAAAGTAATCATTTTGGTAAGTGGATTCGGAATGTACCGTTCGGCCAGTTCCGAAGGGTGCGAAAGAACTGTGCCTCTAACAAAATATATGAGGATCAAGCAAAAACCTTGATAGATAGATTCACCCAAAAAGGTTATCCAGTGAATTTAATCCGGGATGCAAATAA
Organism: Phyllomedusa bahiana; assembly: GCA_025379985.1. Lineage (NCBI taxonomy): Eukaryota > Metazoa > Chordata > Amphibia > Anura > Hylidae > Phyllomedusa > Phyllomedusa bahiana. The sequence continues at coordinate 15,075 of JAODAL010039803.1, forward strand.
AAGAGCATCAAATATGACTCAAGAAGAATGTATTGCCCCTAAAACAAAGAGATGCAACACAAACATATGAAAATAACACTCATTTTATCACCACTTTTTCTTCCCAATTTAAAGAGATCCAAACGATTTTGTCAAAACACTGGAATGTTTTGATGTCTGATCCCATTTTAAAACCTTATTTAACAGAGCGTCCAAGAATGATTTACCGTAGAGCAGCCACTTTGAAAATAGTCTAGCCCTCTATTACGTCAAAAACAGATAGAGGATTTCAAACGACAGGAGAACAGAGAGACTAAAGAAAAAGGAGTATTTTCATGTAAATTTCCCTTATGCAAATGTTGCAATATGTTGGAGGAAGGGGATTCATTTAAATCTACAACCACCAATGAAAGTTTTAAAATTAGACACAAATTATCGTGTAACTCTTGTTTCGTGATTTATTTAATAACGTGTGATTGCGGAAAGCAATACATAGGGAGAACTACCACCAAACTCATCGTTTCAACATCAAGAAAAAGAGTAGACTATATAGTCTCCCTAGGCACATGGAGGAAATGCACAAAGATGATAAATATCAAATTAAAGTTCAGCCAATTGATTTTGTTCATGATAAAATACCTAATAGATTACAGGCGTTGACTAACAAGGAAACATTCTGGATTTTTAAGTTAAATACTTTGAGCCCGTTCGGCTTAAATGAAGTACAGGAGATTATAAATTGAGTGGCATAAATAGGCAGTTATGTACTTAACGGTAAGTCACTTTGTGGGGGTTAATCGATGGTATTTTTATGATATCGGAACCTGTGGGCATAGAGCATGCGCATTACCCCTCTTGTTGTGCTAGAGGAGTAAGGGCGGAAATGATCTAACATAGTGACAACTTCCGGTACGGAACCCGCGAAAGAACGGGAGGTGTAACGCTGTATTGCTACTCACAGTAAGGAAAGCTTGCACATTTTATTGTATATTTTATTGTTTATTGTATTATATTTTATAAGAAATATGGGATGTAATGTTTGTTGTAATACTCCTGTAAAGGAAATGATCAAAATGGAGATGTCTATATAATGAGCGTGTACTACAAAGCAGTTTATTCCTGATGAAGCACGATAGTCGTGCGAAACGCGTTGAAGTGAGATAGACATTTGTAATTTTTATACCTTTTTTAAATAAATATAGCTTTGGTAACTAAAGCATATTTTATGAAGCGTTCTGTAATCAAAGAACGGATTTGGATCTAAGCGGTTGAAGATCCTATACAAGGTTTATAATTCATTATTGCCTTGTGAATAAAATTTTATATTTTTCCTCATCATCCTCTTGTGCGGAATATGAGCGTTCCTTTGGATCCAACAGCAGCTATCTATTAGATCCTGGCTTTTTAATGAGTTGTACCATATCAGTACAACTCCTTCAGGTGAGCATAAAATCTATTTAACATCTGATGCTGAATTGAAACTAACGTACTACACAATTGGAGTGCGCCTTTTTGTCTTCCCCATTTCCCCTCTTTGTTTTCCTTGAGGTTAACGAGGAGTGCACAAGCTTCCTGAATATATAACCCACTATATATAATCACAGAGCCCCTCCCACTTCCTCTCCTCTTAATCCCTATATAAACCCTATATATACATTCGAGCTCAGCTTCTCTCCTCTATCATATAACCACTATCATATCAAAAAGAGCTCAGTTTTCCCTTTCCCTTCGATCATTTCCCCCATATAACCCTATATACCCCAAACCCAGAGTGTTTCATCTTACCCGTCCTCTCCTCTAAAACATCCCTGCTTTCCCCATACTAAAGGGCAACCGAAAACAATGGACAGGTTCCTTTTAATATAGGGACTGAAGAACTCACCTCAGGGAATTTCTGCACTTTACAAAACTTGACGCCATTTCTTAACCTGGAAAAACAGAAAGATAGTTTGTGATCTCTTAGATTATCCAAACCGTCTGAATATTTAAAGAAATAAAACAATGCTGCACAATTTTATCCATAAAAAAACCCAAAAAGGTGAAACAATTTTTGATTTTTGGGATTTTTTCCCGTTTTAATCAAGTTTAACATGCTTTATCCTAACATCTACCTCCGGTCAGCTCCCATGAGTGCCGGCTAACAGGAATTTTACTTTATAATGTACTTCTTTATGTACAACCTGAAAAAGTATTCAAAAAGAGACTCTTCTTATTGGCAATAACTCACAATGGGCCTGTGATTTTGTAATTTAGCAGAACACACATTAAGGTTTCGGACTGAAGTTTGTCCAATGACCTGTAGCTTGCCTGCAGGATCAGCTTCAGAGCCCCAGCCAATCAGCCACTACAAGCGGGGAAAGCTACAACTGGTTATGTCTAGCGCCCCCCACAGGGGAAATTCAGGCTAGCAACTGAAACAAATGGTATGTACATGGACAAGCCTTTGCTCGTTATTGTCCCTTCTAAGGGGTCGGTCAAAAGTGAGGGACTGCTCCCTACAACATCCATATGAGCCTACAGAGAAGAGTCATCTTATAGAAACAAGCCCTTGAGATAAACTATACTAAGATTTGATGAAGAATGTTTTCGCTAAATTTAAGAAAAAAAAAAAAGCACAAAGAAATACTTACTTTTTGCATTTCTCGCAGCTGTACATGTTGTCACCTGCAGAAGATGAATAGAATTAGACGCTACAATGTCATCCATTACCATTTACTTATGTATGAAATGACCTTTTTATTCTGACCTTATTGCAAATGTTTGTCTAGCAGCTCTAATAAAGAAACCCCTCGTGCTAATTGTTTGAGAAGTTTTATTTTTTTATGTCAACATTGTGGGGTGCAAATAACTTATTCATTTCTATTAACCCTTTCAGGAAAAACTGGGAGAAAAAAGCAGGAATTCTGCAACCTTTCCTTGTTGCATTCTAAATTAACCGCATCACCATTGTGTATATATACTGTGATAACTTTATTCTATGTATTCTATAGGTCAGTACAATTAGAGCAATACCCAATTTTATCTATCTATATGAAAAAAAAAAAAAAAAAAAAAAAAAATATATATATATATATATATATATATATATTATATATATTATATATATATAAATATATATATAATATATAATATATATAGATAACAACATGTACACACCACATATATACAAATAGTAATATACTATATAGATCATACACACATGTACACACAATATATATATATATATATAATATAGATAAAATTGGGGTATTGCTCTAATTGCAATGACCCACAGAATAAAGTTATCACAGTATATGTACACTATGGTGATGCGGTTCATTTAGAATGCAACAAAAAAAGGTTGCAGAATTCCTGCTTTTTTATTCCAGTTTTTCCTGAAAGGGTTAATAGAAGTTAAGTTATTTGCACCCCAAAACGTTGACATTAAAAAAATAAAATAAAACTTCTTAAAAACATAATTCTAAACGGCTCTTGTAACAAATTGTTGAGAAAATTTAAAATTATCTTGGTCTTCAAGTGGTTAAAAATATATCAGCAACTAGAACTCTTTGGCTGGGTTCACATGGCAGTTTTTAGGCAAATTTTGATGCGTAAATCGCACAATTTAAACATCAAAAAAACAAGTCAACCCTTTTTTGCGCATAAAATAGTGTGGGCATAAAAGCATGTTTTTTATGTGCATAATTTTACAATGAAGAGTCTAATCTAAATTGTAACAACACATCAATTACTTGGGTGTTTGATAATAACAAGCCAAAAAATAAAAAATGGAACCAAAAATGTTGAAATTTTTTATTTTATTTTTTTTAACACTTTGAACTGAAATTCCTCATGTTGGATTTTCTGCAACTTTTAGGGTAAATTTAATGCAGATTTGCGGAGAATATTTGAACAGAAACGCTCATGCTACAGAACAGAAATTTTTCTTAGCAGAAGACAAAATCCTAGTAAAAATCTCCATGCAATGCCACGTCTGTGGATTTTGCTGCCAATTAACGGTGACTGACGCAAAATCTGCAACTGTAGATTTCAAATAAATGATTCTGTTTTTCTTCTTAAAAAATCCACACACAAAAAAAATAAATAAAATCAGTATGATTTGGTGCAGATTTACCTGTGGATTTTAGATGGAATACCTGCCGAAATTCATACGCGTCATAGCCATATACATAATACTGACAACTTGTGAATTCAGCCGGTAACCGATCAGGGTAACTCACCTTTAAGTTCATCCCGTGCAAAGAAGGCCGCGAGGCAATCTTGTAGAGTGACCGTGGGACCCCAAAACCAGCTGAGAAGAGCACAACAAAAACAATTAGCCAAACCAAGACTCATTGGGGCAGAGTTCTCAATACTGTGCAAGTCTTAGGGTATGTTCACACGGCGCGTTGAGTCCGTGTGAACATACGTTTTTTAGATGCATGTTTGGATCCATCTGTTGAACCCCAAATGGACCCAACCGCATGTAATAATGTGCAGTGTGCTTTACATTGCTTTTACTTTGAAACATGCATCGGTGTTCACACGAGTGATCGCTGATGCGTCTCATTGCGTCTTTCGGATCCGTTCTAAGAATTGACATGTCAGTTCTTGGTCTGAAAGACGCAGCAGGAGCCCTATAATAAACTATAGGGTGCAATCCTGCTGCATCCAACACGCATCCAAACACGGAGCTGTGTGTTGGATCCGATCGCTGCTGTGTTTTTGGATGCGATTTTTAGATCCAAAAACGCTGTATGAACAGCCCCGTAGACAGTGTAAACTTCAGCTAGACAGTCTTACAATGCGCCACATGGATCAGTGTTGATAAATCTGGCGCAAGTTAGAACTGTTGAGTCTAACTTTACACCTTTTATTAATCGCCTTACTTTATAATACTAATTGTGTCAAAATGTTGGTGCACTGTGTCACACACTAAGGGTATGTTCACACGGGGTAATTTCGTTGTGCATTTCGCCACGTATTTGCGCTCCAATACGGGTGAGATCCGTGCCGAAATTACGGTAATCCATAGTTCTCATAGAGAACTATGGATTACGCCTCCTCTCCCTGCTCGTACAATACGATTGTATTGTACGCCCGGGGAGATAAGTGACATGTCAATTGCTTGCGGAGAATACGTGCCGCGAGTAATGAATGTCAATGGGGCCGGCGGGCTGCGTATTGGCACGAGCTCCTGAAACACACGATGTACTGCAGCGCATACTGCACGCGCCGCAGTACATCGTGTGAACATACCCTAAGCGCTGCCCTTTAAAAGAAACCTCACCCCTTTTACTGCGACCATACCCCTTTTGTCGGACAAGGTGCAAAAGAGTCTACAAATTATCTAAAACACATAATAAACGTGGTGTAAATTATGTCCGTCGTCATTTCTGCTGCACATTGCACTGGAATTCTTGCATGATTGCTTTAATAAATGTGCTCCATTTACTACTTGGGATTCCTATAAGAAACCTGGGGTTAGAATCCATACCTCTTAAAATATTCTAGAAAGAAGGCGATCCATCCTTGAGGTGCATACGCTTCCCCACAAGAGCCTGCCTTAATTAAAGACGTCTGGTGGCTCGATGAGTGCAGCTTAGCCAGATCTTCCTTCCCTGGGATGGGGAGGGAAAGGTCCTGAAAGGTTTCCAGTGTTACAGAGATCTAAAAGGAAAACACAAATTTAGCAAAAATTTGAAAAAAAAATGTTTAATAAAAATTAGAAAAATCTGATTAATAGTGCAGGCGGAGATGGGGAAGGACATGGGACGACTGCAATCAGGCTGTGCCTTCCCTTTCTTTGCAGCCTGGTTTCAGTCTTGCGCTGTCTGACAACTTAGTTGTTATGAATATATCGCCCAATAACCACAACCTTCTCAATTACGTTGTCATGCATAATGTGCCCAGATACTACTAATATTGCAATGAGCACAAGGGGGCTAGGCAGACATAACCCAGGAGGTTCTAGCTCTAAAAGATTACATACCTTAACATGTATAGTGCCCAGACAGAAGCTTTTAGGCAGGCAGCACACCTCTTACATAATGGTATGGCCCACAAACATGTACTGTTCTGCAGCATCAATAGATTACAGATGGACTTAAAGGGGTCTTCCGATCTCATGAAGTAACGACATATTCAATATTATGATCAGTAGTGGCCCGACCTTTGGGACTCCCATGGATTCACTTAAATATTCACCTGCACAGTTAAGTGGTCAGAGAACTGCTGTACAGGGAAAAACTGTAAAGGGTCCCGATCATCTCCGGTTCGGTAGGTCTCCCAGTGGGAGGACCCCAACCACCAAGGTGTTGGCATGTGCCTTAACCTTGCAAGTATAGAATAAAAAGAAAAAAGGAGATGGCGCTCTATGTGAAAGTACGTCTGATGTATAGTAAAAATCAAAAAATTAAGGTGCTCACCTGATGGTGTTGTGCGATCTAGTATAGAGGCACAACACTCATAAAAACCTGTTTGGGTTTATCGTCAAAAGCCCCAGACAGCAGCCTCGTCACCCTGGTTCTCTAATGCCGGAAGGACATCAGAATGGTATTGCAGTAAAACGATAAAAAAGAGAGCGGGCGCTCGTCACTTTGGGGGTAAATCCACGTGAATACCACCATGGGATAAAAAAAAAACACTTTATTCCAAAAAACAATAAGAAGTGGCCTTAATGCTTTAACTGTGCATAACGCGTTTCGGCCCACCGGCACTTCCCCAGATGCAAAAGTGTTACAACTAAAAGTGTAACACTTTTTTGCACCTGAGGAAGTGCCGTGAGCACGAAACGCGTTATGCACAGTTACTTAAAGCATTAAGGCCACCTTCTTATTGTTTTATTTGGAATAAAGTGTTTTTATTTTCATCCCATGGTAGTATTCACATGGATTTACTCCAAAGTGCCGAGCACCCGCTCCCCTTTTTTTTATCAGTTTTACTGCATTAACCTTGAAAGTGGTAGATATCCTTTTTAGATGGTATGCGGAGACATGACTGCATCCATGGTGTGTCACATGACCTTGTATTCTCCATACATTGGACAGTTGAAAATCCAGGAGTCTGGTCAAGTGACACATGATGGAGGGGAAAATGAAGAAGAGTGGACAAACCCTTTAACATGGGGAGTAGAGACAGGACTCCATCCATGGGGTGTCATACGACTTGGCATTTTCTATCCATTAGATAGTGGTTAATGCATGCGACACATAATGGATGGAAAACCAAGAGTGGACAACCCCTCTAGGATTGAAGTTACACAGTTTCAGCGATTGGTTTGCAATACAGCAGGTTCTGACACAGCCAATCTCGGACTGTTCTGGCTTCCAAGCAGGACTCACCCTATCACATGTCAGACACTGCACAGAGCTCACAATGGTCCCATCGAAAACGTCCGATATCACGCTGCGATACTTCTTCTGCCTCTTCTTCTTAGGAAGGCAAATAGTAGGAGCTGGAAGAGAGAAGACGACTGCTCAGATCACTTGGACGCCAAAGATTAAGAAGGGGCGCTTCCAACTGGAAAATGGGATATACTACAAAATGTGTGAATGTGTGCAAGTCACACCTCTGGAACCCACACCGCTCGTGAGAACGGGTCCCCGAAAATCTCCATTCTGTTCTATGGGAGTTCTGCAGAACACACCGCTCTCCGGCACTGGAAACTCCCCTAGAATGTCAAGTGCCACACAAGCGTCACATACTCTCTGTACTAAATGGAGAGAAAACAATAATATTTGGTTTTGCACATCCAAAAAACATTTTTGAAAAAAATGAGCATAGGTGCACGCTGGTGTGGCAGTAATATACAAACACAATCCAATATCAGCAGCTCTACTAGCACTAAAAAACTATCAAAAGGCACAGAGGGATTATTGGAAACGCATTTCTGCTACTTAGGATACATGAAAAATTTTGAGGTTCTTAGTTCACATTTTTTGATCAAAACTGCTTAAGCCCACCTGCCAATCAGCAAGGCGACCACAATGCAGGTGGGAACCTACTCTATTGTTACCTTTGTTGGTGCCTATTCAGACCTCCACATTTCAGAGGGAGTAGATTCCAGCTACAAGGTACTTTACATTGATTTAAAAGCCTGTGCAGGTGGGTGGAGTGCAAAAAAACCAAAGAGGGGGCAGCCACTCCCCCATAGAAACAGTCTAGAAAACAATATTTGGTCTGCACATCCAAAAAACTATTTAAAAAAAATGAGCACAGGTGCACGCTGATGTGGCAGTAACATACATACACAATCCAACATCAGCAGCACACTACTAGCACTAATCAAAAAGAACAGAGAAAAGTTTAAAACAGCATTTCTGCTACTAAGAATACTTGAAAAATGTTGAGGTTCTTAGTTCACATTTTGTGATCAAAACTGCTTAAGCCACCTGCCAATAAGAACCTCCAAATTTTTAATGTATTCTAAGTAGCAGAAATGCTTTTCCAAAAATTCCTATGTTCTTTTTGATAGTTTTTTTAGTGCTAGTAGTGTGCTGCTGAGATTGGATTGTGTTTGTATATTACTGGCACATCAGTGTGCACCTATGCTCATTTTTTTCAAAAAAGCTTTTTTGGATGTGCAGAACCAAATATTGTTTTCTAGACTGTTTCTATGGGGGAGTGGCTACCCCCTCTTTGGTTTTTTTGCACTCCACCCACCTGCACAGGTTTTTAAATCAATGCAGGGTACTTTGTAGCAGGAATCTTCTCTCCCTGAAATGTGGAGGTCTAAACAGGCACTAAGGGTGACATGTATGATCGGGAGTTGCGCCTGTTTTATGGCGAAAACTGTGCCTCACCGTCTCGAATCCCCTGTCGGACGCAGAGATGCGTTGTTAGGCGCAACCTTCGCCACTTTCGGATGCGCCTAACATGAAGGGGCATGCAATGGGCTCCACTCAAAATAGACACACTACATAGGATTGGTGGATTCATATCTGCTGCCTGGTCTCAACCAATCAGCTCTTTTCTGCCTTTTTTACTGTGTTTTGAACCGTCCGCCTTTTCATTTGATTGGTCAATACTACTCCATAGGTTATAATGGGTCACTGTCGCTCCTATTCTGATTGGTCAATACTCCTCCATAGGTTATAATGGGGCATTGTCGCTCCTATTCTGATTGGTTGGTTTTTGCCGACCAATGAGAAGAGCTTACAGAATTTGAATTACTGTATTTCCCGGCAATTTTCTATATCCCAATTCCCGATGTAGCGCCGGTCTCGGCGACAAACGCGTTGTTAGGGATTTGAGTGATGTATGTTTATAGAAGGTTTTAGCTCTTTTCCAGATAACATTTTACACCTAATAAAAACGATTTTTTTACTCATACTCCATGCCGCATGGCGCCGAGAGCCGAGATTTCATTGCCCCAATCTCTCCATAGACTAAAATGGAACAAAGTAGCTCGCGCTCTGATTGGCCGGGATAGCCAAGCCCCCGCTAGTTCAACCAATCAGCTCTTTTCTGGCTTTTTTACTGTGTTTTGAACCGTCCCGCCTTTTCATTTGATTGGTCAATACTTCTCCATAGCTTATAATGGGTCACTGTCGCTCCTATTCCAATTGGCTGGTTTATGCCGACCAATGAGACGAGCTTAAATAATTTGAATTACTGTATTTCCCGGCAATTTTCTATATTGCAATTCCTGATGTTGTGCAGTTATTGATTTTTTGTTAGTTATTTTATTTATGTCTGTTTTTAGAAGGTTTGAGCTCTTTTTCAAATAATGTTTTACACCTAATAAAAACTATTTTTTTGGATTCATACTCCATGCCGCACGGAGCTGAGAGTTGATATTTATTTCTTGAGTGATCTTATATATTTTCCCTTTGATTTTAAATGATCAAGTTTTTCAATACATTTAATCGCTTTTAGACAGCTTTGATTTTTCTAGTCATTCATTCATTTGAAAGACAACTCTTTTTGCTCTTCACTAACATGTTTAATGATTTTTCACTGTTTTCCAGCCTGTCTCGAATCGGAATACATGTTAGGCAGAGTCCTTCTGCGCCTAAGTCCCGCACTGCGCCTCACACACTGGCGAGGCGCAGGAGACTTTACACCGCATGTATGAGCGCACCTCGGGCGCCGACATACATGAGGCGCAGCTTTCACGTTCGAGCGCTCGAAAACGGGCACTCCAACACGCCGATCTTCATACAGGTCGCCCTAAGAGAGGTGACGTTAGTGTAGGTTCCCATCTGTATTGAGGTCACCATGCTGATTGGCAGGTGGGCTTAAGCCATTTTGATAAAAAATGTGAACTAAGAAACTCAAAATTTTCATGTATTCTAAGTAGCAGAAACGCTTTTCCAAAAATTCCTATGTTCTTTTTGATATTTTTTAATGCTAGTAGTGTGCTGCTGAGATTGGATTGTGTTCTGAATGGAGACTCATGGGGACCCATACCTATAAACTATGGATATGCCATAAATGTCCAAGATGAAAACACCTAGGGGTTGTCCACCTATAAAAATCATGGCAACAACTCCTGGGGCCCTAGTCAAGTTATTAAAAAATAAAACACAAAAATAAAACCACACAAACTTATACCTGCCTTCCTCCAACCCTAAGTTCCAGTGCCGGCTCTCTCTGGTCTGACATCACATCACTTCTGAACGGGAACGTCACCATTGCAGTTGCCGATCGGCTGCAGGAGTCAAATGAAACCGTTCGGAAGTGAAGAGCTCAGAACAGTGATGTAAGCCGATTGGCCGCAGCGGTGACTTTTCCATTCAGAAGTGACATAATGCCAACACAAAACCGGGCAGCCATGGCGCCAGAACCGGAGGAACTGGGAAGTATGACTTTGTTAATTGTTTTTTTTTTTCTTACTGGAGCCCCAATAGTTGTTGCTCTGATTTTTACAGGAGGCGGACTACTCCTTTAAGCCTCACCTCAGAACCTGCTTAAACGATTTATCAAGATATCACATGGAGAGCAGCTTCCTCATACAGTGAAATCCCTGTAATCAGGTTTTTGATATTCTAGATTCCAGCCCTTTTTCTGAACTGCTGTGAATTTCCCCAATACCAAAGACTGAGCAAAAAGAAACAGTGCTTGGGGCATGATAAAAAGCTTTACTGCAAAATCCACACTTTGATGTAAATTTTGCTAAGAAATTACCTGCTACGTTAAAAGTGGGGAAATCTGTGGCCATTACTGACTTTTCTGCAACAGGCTAAGGCTAGGTTCACACCGTGCTATTCCTTGCATTGCAGGTATCCGCCGGAAAAGCAGGTGAAAGAAGGGACCTTGATGGATAGAGCAATGGGTCCATGGATATTAATAGAACATATGTTGCCCTATTTGGGCTACGTCTGCTCTATTTGCCTTTGGTATACGCTTCACATTCAGCGCATAGAGCAAATTTAGGTTATATAAGACTAGATTTGTTCTATTAACGCATCTGGGCCCAATGCGGTAACCGTCTGCAATTCTTCCCCTCAGCTCCCGTGTTACCCATGATTGATACCTGCAATGTTAGGAATAGCGCAGTGTGAACCTGGCTTATAGGGAACCTGTCACCTAGTTTATGCCCCACTTGCTGAGGGCAGCACAAGCTAGTGTCAGACCCGCTGTTTCCAGCGCTGTGTCCCTTATTCTGTAAGATGCTGGAGTTTTAGAGAATTTAATGCTCAAATCTGGAGTTTTCAGCCAGAAGAGAGTCATGAAAAGAGTCTGCTTTTTCATGCCCCGTCCACCTGAGGCTAGTCCCGCCCACCTATTACTTTAAATAGGTAAAAACGTGAATACCTGCCAGTGGGCGGGGCTAACACCTGCTCATGAATAAGATTTGAGCATTAAATGCTCTAAAACTACAACATGTTACAGAATAACGGACCCAGCGCTGGGAACAGCAGGTCTGACACTAGCTTGTGGTAGGGGTTATAATCTATGTGACAGGTTCCCTTTAAGCACGCTGCAGATTTGGAGAAGTTTGCTGGTTTTGTAGCATGGAAGATGTCCACGGCATGTGGATGCGATTTGCAAAGTTTGCTGAATTGTGGGTGCGATACCTTTTTTATGGCTTGTCCACAGAGATCCTGACTTTGGGGGGCTGCTTGACAAATGAGGAGCTGCACCTTCGCTGAGTAAGGGTGTCTGAGAAGCAGACAGGTCGTTCATGATCACTTCTGTAGCGTAGTCTGCAATAAAAGACCTCTCATGATTTGTTCCTTATATGAAATCTTTGACACTACAGAGGTCAGAGCACCCACAGCCCATCTCTCACCTGATATTCGACTCTGGATCTGGACCTTGACCGTTCCTTGTGAGGAGTAATCGCCGTCCTCCACTAAGCTCTCCAGGTTCTTCTCCAGATCTTGCAGGCAGTTGTTCTGGTTTATGTGGTTGGAGTTCTTCTTTTCCTTCTGCCAGGATTTCATGGCTTCCTGCTCCTTTTGGTCCTCCTGGATTAACATGGCGGATTCTGAAAGTTCCTCGGATAACTTTCGGCTTTCACTTTCGGTCTGATCGCTGGTGGAACCAGACTCGCAGGATGGAAAGTCATTGTCTGACTGGTTCTTGTCCTCTTCCATGATCTCCGCCAAGATGCCGGGCTGAGGATCCTCTACGGCCTCAAACACCTGCTCTTTGAGTTCTTCGTGTAATATGTCCATCAGACAGCGCAAAAATTCTTGGGCATCCTACAAGGTTAGAACAAGATCAGTGATTAGCAGGCCCTAAACAAAATTCTGCCACAGCTTCTTCCCATTGATCTCAATGAGGAAACGGTGACATTAATTTGTAGAGGGTACAGGAGTAAGTGGTGTGCCTACTCAACGCATCAGCTCCATGCAAGGAAGGTAATAGCTGTTAGGCCTCGTTCACACGGCTTAACTGCGGGACGTAATTACGGCCCGCAATTACGCTGTGTGGCCGGGGGCCGGCACTTCGCCGGCCCATAGACTTGCATTACCAGCGGCGCGTATACGCCGCTGGTAATTCACATATCACTTATCTCTCCCCGCGGCGTATTCGCCGAGCTGGGAGAGGAGACGGAATCCATAGTTCTCTATGAGAACTGTGGATTACTGTAATGACTGGGACGTTTTCAGCCCGTAATTTGCGCACTCCGGCGCTTTATTACGGACCGAATTACGGCCCATTTTAAGCCGTGTGAACATGGCCTTACAGTCAACTCCTGCAGCGGTAAACAGGTCTGCGGCATTTAGGGTATTAAAAAAGGGTGTGCTATTCTGATGCCCAATTGTCCTCTCCAATCGCAATGTGACGAGATCGCAGGGTGTCAACCTGTTGTCAAGGCAGCTCGGGACCTAATGAGCCATTTTTGTACAAGGTCCTACTATTTATTACTATTGCAAAACAGTGTATAGAACATCATGCCTCCAAACAGTCAACTTACACACAGACGGGCCCTACTCGCAAGAGCTTACAATCTATGATAGATATATATTTATATCATAGTTTGTAAGCTCTTGCGAGTAGGGCCCTGATCAGCTAGTAGCTTTTTGCTGTGCGATGGTTATGTCTGTACTTATACCCCCTAAATTGTGCTGCAGAATATGTTGGCGATATAGAACATAAATATTATATATATATATACACACACAATAAAAAAACACACAGATACATACACATATATACATACACACAAAATATATACACATTATATATATAATATATATATATATATATATAATAATATATATATATATATATATATATAATATATATACATATACACACACACACACAAATATATATACATAGACACACAATTATATATGCATATACACACACTTGTTTCACTGTCTTTGCCCCGGTTTAGAATATACACCTCACATATTGTCTCCTGAGCTGCTGTGGCATGCTGACACTTGTTTTTGCCAAGGTAGTTGATTCTCTTGATCATGATAACACAAAAGCCAGCATGCCACAACAGCACATGTTAAACAGATGTGCTAATCAGCACCCCCAAACAATACATAAAGGGAGTGGCATGCTGGCACTTGCTGCACATGTGCTAATTGTATGGGTGCTGGTACAGTACTCTATTTTACTTGGAGGCTGCTGGAGAGGGGTAGGGGAGCGGGAGCTAGAAGAAGAAACCTGCCGAGGGCTGACAGCGCAGGACATGATATCCTACATATTCATACCACAAGTTCAAAACATCCTTTGGCATTTTGCAAATAGAATAGCAAAAACAGTTACAGGTGCACATAAATCGGTATCACAGGTTCCATAAAATGCTCATCTATTGAAATATATTATTTATCCCGCAAAGTATGGCGGCCATTGCTGCTATGGCGCTATGCTTGTGGGGTGGTGCAGCCCAGAGCTGGGGGGCTAGTCCTGGCAGCAGTGGTGCTGTGGACCACTGGGTTGTGCCCCTTGCTGGTTTGGTTATTGCTGCGGTGGCGGCCGCCATGCAGTGCTATGTCCATTAGTGTACGGACCCACTATAAGAGGTTGCCGTGAAGTGGCAAGTGGGCTTATACTGTTTGATCAAAAAGTATACTAAGAACCTCCTGTTCATTTTTGTAAAGTTTTGCTGAGAAGCATTAGGTCAACATATAGGGCCACATGTATGAAAACTGTCTAGGTCTAAAATTCACTTTGATGCCCACAGAACCCATCAGAGCGCCCCTCTCATTTCATATAGTGCTCTGGAAAAACGAGAGGGGCGTTCTGATTGGTTGGTGTGGACAACAAAGTGAATTTTAGACCTAAACAGTTTTCATACACGTGACCCATAGTGTGAGGATTTGTGGTCCATGCCTCTCCCCTCCACGTAATCCTGCTTGTACTGATAATGAGGAAACTGCGGGGAAGTGATTTCTACAGAACAGGAAGTGTCAGATTATTATTAGGCTTAACGGCCAAAGTGAAAGCTGCAGGACTTGAGAATTTTTTTTAAATATAGAAAGTGATATGAAAAATTAGATTAAAAAAAATAACCAAAAATTCTTAAAAAAAATATGTGCTTAACATAAAAAAGCGAGTTAAATAAGAAGTCATGTTCTAAGGACACATTCCCTTTAAAGCGCCTTGGAAGGTGGGGAGGAAAAAACAAATGCGACGAAAAAAATTGCTGCATCAGGAAGAGGTGAAAAGCCGACCTACAAGTGGCCACCATTTCAGCTTTATTGCCCCTGCGCTGTAGAGAAGAAACACTTGCAGATCAGTTTTCCCAGGGTGTTTGCCTTCTATATAAAAGCTATTTACAAGGCGACTGTGTAATCATACAGAGCTAAGCATCAATTTACTGTACGGGTACTAGTGACACCTGGCCGTCTCCTAGGACCTCCCTACCTGTAAGTGAAACCTCATCAACAAGCAGCTCTGGTCCCAAGAGGCGGCGGGCGCAGAGGACTCTTACCTGCTGGGAATAGCCGCGAAAAGTTGGGTTTACGGTTTTTATGCCTTGGAACAGATTAGTAGGGATGACAGAGCCGGGCCTGGGGAGAAGGCACAGAGACCAGGAAAGGGATCTGTTAGATTATTAACCAGACAAATTAGAAAACAAGCTTCACATTTCAGACAATTCAACGGGAAGCGACATCGTAATAACATTAACTTTGTCTTGGAGGCCACAAAAGATGGCGATTACAGTCAATGCAGGATCATCCGAAAGACCAAGACCGAGGGTGGGAGGGGGTTAGAGGGCGCGGGGCTGCTGAGTCATGGTGCAGATATAAGGCGCTAATGTGGACCTACCGGTTCTTGTGCCAGATTTCGGACATCAGCTTCTGGTAGCTTTTACAGAGAGCCGGCTTCTTGTCTGTACGTGCCAGCCCCCCGCAGTCAAGGAAGAAATGAGTGAGAGGAGGGCTGTAGAGAAAACAACAACGAGGTCAAGATGTGCAAAACGTACAGAATGGAGGCAGAACTTTAGACTAGAATATTCCAAGCACAGATGTCTTGCAAAACAGAAAATATAAAATAAATATAATATAAACATAGGAGTATAGATAATACTAGTCTTATATACAGCATAGCCAGATACGATATAAACATAATGGATACAACAACAAACATCACACAAAACAAAACACATAACAGAAGGAAGTCAAGCAGTAATGAACCGCACTTTGCTAGCCCACCAAGAAAAAGCCAGCCGCGAAAGTCAAGAGAGTGGCGAGCAGCAGCAAGGTCAACCAGCCAGGGTGGCGCGAAAGCAAGCCAGCCGCCAGCCAAGGGTCGGGCGCGAAAGCAAGCAACCCAAAAGCCAGGGAGGTGAGCGGCGCAAGCAAGCCAAGCCCGCAAGCCAGGGGGCGCGCGCAAGCGAAGCGAACCACCCAAGGTGGGGACGCGCAGAACAAGGCACACCAAAAAGCCCAGGGGGGCGCGGCAGCAAAGCAACCAGACCCAAAGAGGGCTGGCGCACAGCAAAAGCAACCAGCAGGGGGCGCGCACCCAAGCAAGCCAGCCAGGGGGCGCAGCAGCAACCCACCAGCCAGCGGGGCGACGAAAGCAAGCAAGCATCAGCCAAAGGGGCGCGGCGAGCAAGCAAGCAGCTCAGGGCCGGCGCGCAGCAAGCAACCAGTCAGAGCGCACAGTAAGCAACCAGTCAGAGCACACAGCAAGCAACCAGTCAGAGCACACAGCAAGCAAGCAACCAGCCAGGGGGCGCGCAGCAAGCAACTCAAGGCAAAACGGCTGTAGGTGGAGAGACTGTCTATTTTGATCCTGTCCTGATGCTTATATGCTTGTGTGTGCTGCTACTAAGGCCTCGTTCACATGGCTTATTTGGGCGTGGATTGGAGCCGTACTCCGCGCCGGATTTGCGCTGCAGTACGGCTCCAATCCGTCCCAGTCATTACGGTAATCCACTGTTCTCATAGAGAACTATGGATTCCGTCTCTCCTCCCTGCTCGGCGAATCCACCGCGGGGGGAGAAAGTGACATGTTCATTATTTATGGCATATACACACCGTAAATAACGCATTGTCTATGGGGCCGGCGAGCAGCTCCCCCGCCCCGCACCTTACTCAAGCCGTATTGCGGCGGGATCCGTCCCGCAAATACGTCTTGAATAAGCCGTGTGAACCGGGCCTTACTGTGATGGATTAAAAGGATCGCATGTTTGAAGTATCGGTGAGTGCTGCTGCATCTTTCTACTGTAGTACATTTACATTAGTCAATAGATTTTACTTTTAACATGAGGTGAGAAACATTTTATGTGCTCTGAGTGCACACAGGTTTCTATGGTTCCCTGGTTTCCCGACAGAACTCCACTGTCTTAGTAGAGCAGAGAGTGACATCACCCCATGCCTGGTCTGAGCTCCTGAATAAACAAATGATCTCTAAAAAGAGTACAGATAAGCCATTGTTTTCAGTCCTCATGTGTACTTTGTGTTTACTAAAGAGATAACATCTCATGCACTGTAACAACTCCACTACTTACAGTGATGCCAGATATGCTAATCACTGCTATAGAACCACCCACAGCCTGAGGTGACAGCGTGAGTGCAAGACTGCTTTGTGACTCAGTGACACAGCCTAGTGAGAAAACTCCGTAATATATTATCCATATAAAGCAAGTCAAAAAGACCACTCCTATTTCCCCCGTCGGAGTGTGTAGTTATGAAATAAATTAAAAGTGGTGAGCGGTTTGGGGGGTAATAATTTTTGGGTGATGGCTGTCTGAGGTTTATCCTTCGTTGCGGTCATGGGTAATGAGAGCGGCTTATAACTGGGTGGTATTTCGGTAACTGCCCAGTTTGTGTCCTGTTGGTAGTTGCTGTCACAAAAGTGTATAATGAGTGTACAAATGGCGTCACTATGAATAAGTGACGTGGAAACTACAGAGCACCACGCGCCATTGATGTGAAAGGTAAAGGTCGGCTATGAATAGTGCGTCACACAGTGTGTGAGAGTCGCATGTTTAGTGCTCACTTCTTCTTTCACAGGCAGGGGTTTTTCCCTTTATCCATTTATTTGCTTTTTGCATTTTTATTCAGAAACAAACTTTTTATTTTTTATTTTATTCTTTATCCACATTTTTGGGGGTGTCCTTTTTTTTTCAGGTGTACACCAATAAGCCCCCAAAACGGGTCCGAAGACAATTCCCCTTAAAAGGGTTGTTAAATTTTTCACTACCCGCCTTTTTTCGGTTTTTTTTTGTTCAGGGGTTTTTAAAACCTTCCGGCTGGAAAAGGGTCTTAGCTATAAAAGGGGACCTATGGGGAATCAAAAAAGGCTGTCCATAGCAATGAAAGTGACCCCCTACAAGAGGGGTTATTGGAAAGGTGGATTTCTTGGGACATATTCAAGGAAAAATTTTTTTGAATATTTAAAAATAAAAACAATCCCTTTTTTAGTGAAAACCCATTTAAGCTGAACGTTTGAAAAGTCTTAATGACCCGAACATTTTTTAGTTTTTTTTCTCCTTGGTTTCAAAACCGTAACTTTTTATTTTTTTTAAGCGCATTGTAGGAGGGCTCTTTAATTGGGGGGCAAGTTGTAAATTTTTTGGGGAAATAGTTCAATTCATTAAAATTTTTGCAGAATTTTTTTTTAATTTTTTTCACCCTGACATGTAACTTTTAATAATTTTTACAGGTTTTTATGCTCATGTGATACCTAATAGTGTAGGGTTTTTTGTGTGAAAAAATTTGCACAATTTTTTTTTAAATATTTATTTTTATTTTAATTTTTTTCTACATTTTGTTTTAGTTCTTTGTTGTTTTTTTTTTTTTTTTTTTTTAAAACCCTCAAAGGGAAAATTTTTTAATTTTTAATTATATTTTTTTTTATATATTAAATTTTTATATATATAAATATATATATTTTTTTTAAATATTTTTTATATATTATAATATATATTTATAATGTATTAGCTTTCAATAGCTAAACAAAATAATCTGTGTCAGTTTCCCCAAGGCAGAGTCAGGCCAGACACTTGCCCCTGGTCACTGGTTGTTATACGGCCCCCTTGTAATTTGCGTAAAACCACAAGTTTTTGGTTTTTAGGATTTTTTACTTTTTAATTATGAACTTTTCACCAAATTCCCATAATAAACTTTGGTGAAATTTTTAAACTTTCTATAAAAAAAAAATTTTAGGAAAATGTAAGGGGAACCCGATGGGTTAAATGTCCAAAGGGTTATTTTGAAGTCCCCCAGAAGTAAAAAAGGACAAAGGCTGCTAGCCCCGCCCCTCCTATTTGCGGGGGGGACACAGCGAGCAAAGCCGATTTATAGAAACCCCCCTTTAAAAGGGGAAGTATGAAATTTTTTAATTTTTTTTTTTTCTAATTTAACCAGATACGATCCTATCTTTTGTTTAAGGTTTTTTTTTCAGATTTTGTTTTTTTTTAAAATTCTGTTGTCTGTTACAATAGGGGGCGGCCCTCTTGCCCCAAACTCTTTTAAAAAAATTTAAAGGGGTTGTTCCTACAAATTGTTTTTTTATGTTTAAAAATCTTGCAAAAAAAAAGCATTTGCAATATTGCCTTAACAGTGTCCTACCCATTCTGAGATATCCCCTTGATGGGGCTGGGGCAATCAGCTTTTCTCAGGTCCCCGGGGTTTTTAGCAAATTTTCCAAGGGACCTTTTTGGAAATTTTCCCGATAGGTTGCCCCGCATGGTTTCTATAGCTACGACCCACTCTACTGCACCTAGTGGAAGCCAGTAAAAAAACCCCCGAATTTAAAATGAAACCCCGAAAAACAGGGGCTGAGGTGAGTGAATCATGTAGTGAGACACCCCTTTAATTTTAATTTTTCAGAGCTACAAGGGCAGCAAGCACGGCCTTCCCTTTTAAACCCAAATCCCAAATCAGAAAAGCCTTTGCTTTGTGGCATTTTCCTTTTTATCTTTTGTTGTGTGGTTCTCCCTTCTCCTCCCAGAGATTTATTTCTGAATTGTAGGGGGTGTGCCCTGCACAGTTGATTGTCCAATAGTGTGACGTCAGTGTTGGGAGGGAACCCCCCCTTTGTAAACTGGAAAGGAAAAACCCCCGGCCCAATTCATCAATTTCCCGGAGGAATAACAGAGGACAGCCCAAAAGAATATAAGGGAGGGTCCGAATTGTTGTTTCCAGGGAACACAAGGTTTTTTTAATGCAGATCCCCGGGGGGGGGCGCAGGGGCCCCATAAAAAATTTACATCCATTTTTTGCCACGTAGTAACTGTCAATCAGGGTTTAAAAAAGTTAAATAAACAATTGATTTAGACCCCACTGGCAATCCCAAACCCAAAAAAGGGGAGTACCCTCCCCCAGGCGACTCCGGTCACACGACAATGGCTCGAAACGCACGGGCCCCATCATGATGCCGATAAAGGTTTAATATTTGGACTTGGTTTGGTGCTGAATTTTCACCTACGTCTGGGGTCTCAGGTAACAATTCAGCTGCATAAGTCATTGCGATGTAGCAACAGACCCAAATACCAAATTAACCCGCAAATACTGCAGCATTTTTACCCGTTAGCCAGAGCCTGCGGGTGCATTTTAAATTTCAAGTGTTCCAATGTTTCTTCAGTCCAGTGAGACCTACAGAGCAAGGCAAGAATAATTCACCAAAAATAAAAAACGTGTGCAAGAAAAGTACAGCAAAAAAAAAATCTGATGACACCTTATTTAATTCAGGACACAAAATGCACACAAAAAAATGTCACATATTTCCATTTAGCAACTGAAAAAATATATAAGACAAGAGAAAACAGTGAAGCACATTTACTGGGCCTTATGTATGAAAGCCGTCTAGCCGCAAGACTGTCCTTGTTGCCCATAGCAACCAATCAGAGCTCATAGCAACCAACCAGAGCCCAGAGTAACCAGTCAGAGCCCATAACAACCAATCAGAGCTCAGCTTTTTATTTCTCCAGAGCACTACATGAAACGAAAGCGGAGCTCTGATTGGTTGCTACGGGCTCCGATTGGTTGCTACGGGCAACAAAGTCTTACTGATAGACAGTGCATAATACATAAGACCTGCTGTGTAAACTAAGACAAGAGTTCTGCATTAGATTTAGCACAGTGTATGAGAAATCTGATGCGGGGCTAGATACTTTTGTCTAATTCTCTGACAGTTACTAGTTGGCTTAGTACCAACAATTGCACCAAAATATTGGCACATTTTTTGGACATGTTTAAGGTGTTTTACCACGTGGTATAACCCCTCCCCCCCCACACACACACTGGTCACTTGCAGTGAGGGCTGTCAGAGGTGAATGGAGAGGATGTTCGTAAGCGCCGCCCCCCCTCATTCACATGACCGGTCGGAATTTGACCTTGTGGTGAAAACCTTTTAAACCTTGCCCCCATTTACAGACGTGTTGACAGCGAGTCTAGAAACTGTAAAACACAAAGCTTGTAGGACAGGATTTCGCCAAATGCGACACTTGAATTGTGGTATATATGCGTGCGTGCATATATATATATATATATATATATATATATATATAATATATTTATAATACCCCAAAAACAATATATATAAAACACATATATATATAACACACAAATACATATCGCGCTTAGCTTGACCTGTGTCTGTTGGTAACCAAACACATATATAAATGCCTTAGCGTTACAAGTGGCAGCATGTGGTTCCAAACCGACACAGGGCACGCTAAGAGATGTGGATATCTACCGTGTTTCCCCGATAGTAAGACACCCCCGATAGTAAGACGTAGCGGGGAGTTTCGGGACGTCGACTAATTGATATTATTCCCACGTTGTTCCTGGCCTATCCGCCCCCTTATAACCTCCTCAGGGCGCTATACCGTGCGAGCCGGCCCTTTCCTGCCTACGGGGATGCCCCCTTCACTACATGCTCCCGGGCCCTAATACCTGCCACAAACGGCCCTTACCTGCCTACACGCCGGCCCTATACCCTCCACAGCGGGCCCCTCACCTGCCTGCCGGCCCTATACCCCGCCAAAAGCCGGCCCTATACCCTGCCTACAGCCGGGCCCCCCACCCTGCTACAGCCGGCCCATACCCTGCCTACAGCGGCCCATACCTGCCTACGCCCGGGCCCATACCTGCCTACAGCCGGGCCCATAACCTGCCTACAGCGGCCCTATACCTGCCCACAGCCGGCCCTATAAACCTGCCTACAGCAGGCCCTATTACCTGCCCACAGCCGGCCCTATACCCTGCCTACAGCCGGCCCTATACCTGCCTACAGCCGGCCCCATACCCCGCCTACAGCCGGCCCTATACCCTGCCTACAGCCGCCCTATACCTGCCTACAGCCGGCCCTATTACCCTGCCTACAGCGGCCCTATACCCTGCCTACAGCCCGGGCCCCATACCCCGTTAAGGGGCCCTATACCTGCCAATATAAGACATACCCCGAAAGTAAGACATAGTGGGACTTTTGGGGGTAAAAAGAATGTAAGATGCTGTCTTACTTTCGGGGAAACACGGTATATCTATTTATTTAATCTGTATAAGGTATTTGGTTACAGACCGACAATATATATCCCTTAGTGTGTACTGAGTCGGTCTGTAACTAAGTACTATATACAGATTATAGGTAAGTGCATAGGAATAGAACCTTAGGGCGAGTTCACACGGCGTATAGCGGCACGTACCTGTGGACGTCACTATACGCCTGCTGTCGAAAGTACCTGCTGGCAAGCGCATACTTTCAAAAGACAGGG